>JAECUM010056042.1:0-15880 GCA_016617855.1 Megalonaias nervosa | reverse complement strand
GGCCAATATTAATGGTGGAGGAAGAACCCAGGAAAACCCCGGGAAGAACCACCGACCCACGAGAAGCAATTGGCAGGCTTTCTCACGTACCCACGCTAGCCGATCCTGAGACTCGAACTCAGGCAGGCAGAGGTGAGATGGCAGTGATCAGTAACGGTGAGCGCTTTAGACCACTCGGCCACTCGGGGTCCCGAGCCCCGAGTAGATCCAACCACGCATTGGAAGCTAATGGCAAAATTTCTCACGTACTCACGCAGGCGGAAAGGTGACCCGGATGAAATGTGAGTAATCTTTAAAAGTGAGCGCTTTGAGCCAATAGGCCAGCAGTTGCCCCTTTAATAAATGATTACCAGATCTGCCATGATGATGAATTCTTATTTCTTTGACTTTCAAAAGTTTGGCTACCGGTAAAATCATATACAAGATCACTGTCGATACTTGTATTGATCTCGATTTCGGTTTCCTAAGCCTTTTGCCTGTAATTTGTCGGTCTGCATCTTTAAAATCACCAGCTGCACATCTATAAAACTCTACATGTGCGTTGACGGGAATGTCCGGTTCAATAAAAGTGGGCTACTGTGACTTGCATGTGTGTGTGTACAATAGACAGTATCGGATCGTTTAGTTGCGGGTCACATTTGTGACTATCAAACGGAAAGATTAATGGATGAACGCACGAACGAATAAATAAACGTGTAAGTGAGTATTAAACAGTCTGTCGTTGTCTCATTGAAATGGACTGTTGTAGACTTAAATAAAAGTCTGGCCATAGTTTCGATTCGTTGCCAGAATAGCACGTATTCTTAATTACTGATATCATTCTGTTTCACCCGGCCTAATTTGGCAATCCAATATCATAGACCGGTAACATGTAAAAGTTATCTCCTGATTTGCATGTAGAGGAGGGTGTAGCGTACGAAGCAGGTAACCAGATTATTCCAAGTGGTGCATCAAGGAAGAAGCGTAAGGCATTCCAGTACATTCGATAGGATGGATGATACAAGTTATCTGTTGTATCACGTTTACCGGAAATTTGACCCATTTGTCTGCAAATATCACCATCAAACAGTCGTCAGTAGTCAGTGACCGGACAATTGGAGCAAAATCATCTTTCTTGCTTGAACAAACACGGAAGTATATGGTAGTGTGACCTACCAACATTTGGAGAAACACAAGTACACACGCTCAGACATAAAATAAATCCCAAGGAAAACAAACATCTCAGAATTGAATATATGCTGAACCTACATAGCAAGGCAGTTAAGTCACGTATACTTAGTACTTCGTCCTGTGATAGGTCGGTTTTCATGAAATTTAGAAATATTGCCTCAGCGGCACATCCATGTTTTTTTTTGGTTTTTTTTTTTCTCGTCGCACTGTCTTTCTTTGTTGTTGTTGTCAAAACAGTTACTTTTAATTTTTAATTTTACCCATGCATTTGTGTAAATTTCAAGTTACTCATTGGTAACACGAGTGACAGCTAAGGATTCAGTGCATGACCACAATGACGTGAAGACATCTATGAATGTACTCGCGTCGTTTAATGGTCTTGTATTCACTTGACTTCTAATGTTTTCGGACTTTAACATGAAGTTCCTAAAAGCCTAACAGAATAAACTGATTATTCTAGCGGCAGTGCAGTAAGTAGTTTTACATATTAGCAACTACGGTAATGTAATCTAGGCACTCCTATCAGTTAGAATTAACTTATATAAGTACTTTCCGCTGTGCTCATTTGAAGTCATACGGCTTCAATACAAGATGTAAAGACTATAATGAGTGTATAAAATTCAAGAAAGTTTTGCCCTGTCTGTTAAGCAGGACTTTTTCCTACCCCATACCCTGGTCAAATTAATATAAATGACGTCCTTGACTACATGGGGGAGCATGCTTTTGAACTATTAAAATGAATTGTGATTCATTGGAGCGAAAGAATGAATGTTACATTGTTTATCAACAATCAAACATTACAACAGAACCAAATTTCCTGGAGGAATTCCCAAGTTCCAAACAATAGGAAAATATAAATCATGATGTAGTATTAATTGGAAGAATAAAACCCCCAAAAGTATTAAAAAAATCAAGTTTCTGATTAATGAAAGCCAAAACTATTCGTAACCAAAAATAAGAACTGTGCAAAACTTCACTCAGTTTTGGCCTTGGAAAACAGTTCAACATGTACATAGGGATTGAAAACATTTTTTATTTTTATTTTTTTTATTTTTTTTTTTTTTTTGTGCCTTGACTAAGCACACTATATGGATATAAATATATGCCAGAAATTAAATTACAGTACTTTAACAGTTACATCTTACGACATGATTACATTTGCACATTCGTTTACGTAGCCTGGAGCTCAAAAAATACAGTTGTGACGTCACTATATTCAACCCCTTATATCATAGACACACTTTGTTTACCGAAACACTGTTGCGATAATGTTTGTTTAGGAATTGTTGAAAAAAGAGCACACAAGCATAGATATTAAACTGTAAACTAAAAAATGAAATAAAGTTTGTGGATACATCCGGAGGCAACACTAAATAAAGCTGTCAAATGTGTCCTACTTACTAATATATGCTGCTTTTTTATATCGCTATATCGCCAGTATTGATTTTTGTCTAACCTTTATCAAGGCACCGCCCAGACAGGCATTTTCAATACGAGATTAAACTATATCTAAACTATCTCAAAACTTAATAAAATCAAAATTTATCAAGTCACTTTCCACCATATGAGAACTTGCCTTATGAACGAAAATCAATGTCATGTAAAGACCGTTTCCGTGTAAATAGCTGAAGATTTAACAAATACCATAAGTCAGAAAAAGGTGAGTGGCAGGAATCATGTTTTTAGGCGGCGGTCATGCCAACGTTGTTGCTATTGTATACTAGGTTTTGCTTTGCAGTTTTACAAATTGTTTGTCACGTCATCTTGTTTGTATTTAGCTCTTGTGTAACATAGGTCGTTGCGTATGCTTTCTATAGGTCCTTATGCATCTAGGAATAATCATGGCGGCCTCCATACGCAACGACCTATGTTACACATACGTTTGTCCAATTCACACATTTTAAGCAACTTTTAATTCCGATTCATTGCCTCTGGACGTTATGGAAATCGCCGTAACAATGGGTAACAGGCTACGTAAACATTTCTCCAAATTGGTTAATTGCTTCCGCTTGCAACAGGGCACGTGCTCAAAACACTGCTTCAGCTACGTAATCAAGCAAAGAGTTGATGTGCAGCGAGGTGGAACGAAGAAAGTTGATTTGCAACGATGCATGTTGCTTAGCTGGCACGAAGTTCAGTCATGAAAAGTAATGATGCTGGCGACGACGTTGATGACCCCTCCCCTACAAAACTCGTCAGGGAGGTGCGAATTTCATCACTACCTAATCCAAATTCATCAGTTGAATCTTATGTGAATTAATAATTTAGATTTAATGTCTTTTCATGTCTTACTATTCTGGCACTTGATAATTGCTAATTAATTTACAATAAGTATTTCCGTTTTCAGATTTAAACATTGGAAAAACTTTACCTTCTTAAACCACACCATCTAATATTTCTAAACACAGCTTACGATGACTTGAGATATTTTACTTTTAAGACCTTTGTGCTACAAATCTTACAAGACACACTCTTGTACGGGTTGTCAGTTGTGGGGTATTCGAGGTATTGAGGTTGTTGTTGCTGCTATTGTTGTGCATTTAACTCCATTTTACTGCACACGATAGGCTGTATATGGCGGCCAGTATAACTGGTAGATTGACCCCGGGAAGTCATCAGTAAGACAATGGGTATGAGACGATGCATTGTCATACGGGTTTTCATTTGTTTGTTATTTGGTCATACATATATCATTCTCATTAAGAGTTAGGGTACGATATGATACATGCTACATGGGCTACTAGTATTAGGTTTGATGATACCTGCATGATCCTCATCAAGTGTAAGTTCTTGATATGATACACTGACGTATCTATTTGGTAATTCTTCAAAAGTGCTTTACTGTGTACTATCGATGAATAAACGGAAAAGTTGAGCAATACCATAGACAATTATGAAACATACAAATATACAGGAACATGCGCAGGAGAAAGTTCAAAATTGCTCCCGCTAACCATTGTCATGTTTTGTTAACATGATTTCTAAACAACACGTTCAACCACCAGCTGCTTGCAATATTATTATGTTTCTATTCAGACTAAACAATCTCCAGCACTAGATCTGCAATGGTCTCCTTTAATCAGACATATGAATTCAGAAATGTTTTTCCCTAAAAAGCATAAATCTACATAAATCTACATAAATCTACACGATATAAACATTCAGTATTAGATGGAGCAATCTGATTTAAAGCCAAAAACTGAGCAATCAATTGCCTGAAATCACGAAAATGATGAAAACAAAACCTTGGAGACTTAAATCTGGAAATAACTTCGAGAACTGTATTTTATGAAATTGGGACTGGAGTAAAGATCATCTATAAACGGTACGTTGATAGACGCTGTGGTTGTAGAGATCCCACACAATCTCATTGGATGCCATATCCCAGTGACCTTTCGATTAGCCAATCAAAGCCTTTACGTTAGAAACTTCCAACATTAACTAAATTTCTTTTGACCTCGTGAAATAAATCAGAAGGGTATCGAACAAAAATCCCGAAATGGTGTGCGAAACAGGAGTTTTGTTTATATGAAGTATTTTTGGATACTAATTAGTGCTGACGCCTCGTGGGCATGACTTTATGTGCTACTGTTTCATCATTGTATTTAATGAAATCGCTTACATAGGTATGAATAACCAACTGCTTATATGGTGTCTAGGCGCGTTGTTGTATATTTCTTCTGTTAAAATGAACCAGTCCATGCAAATAATATAAGGCGTTATTATTATTATTATTATTATTATTATTAATATTGTATTATGACAAGTAATATGTAATGTGACACGATATATATATATATATATATATATATATATATATATATATATATATATATATATATATATATGAAAAAGAGTATAAAAGAATTAATGCGATTATTATTATTCTTTCTTGATTTTAAAAAAACGTTCATGTCTGTATTAATTTTAATTATATCAGTCATTAATTTAAGATAACGATTGTACCTTTACCGCTTTTCTTCACTAATTTATATGTATTGTTTCTTTTTTTACTGAATCCTCTAAATATTTTAGTTACTACTTATATTCCGTCTTCATATCTTGATAATGCTTACTGTCAACAATACAACTACAACTACTCTTTCTGCTACTAACAATAATAACAACAATACTTATAATAATAAAGTTGACTGACTTATTTTGAACTGCTGGTCAAATAGCTGGCTATGAAACACCACATAAATCTGATTATTTAAAAAGCGAAGAGGAAATATATTTTCATAGGGTAAATCCACTCATATTCGGGCTTCATTGTGGAATGTTGGGTATATACAAATGCATATAAAGCACGACTCTAGCATGAGACATTATGTACGATTCTGAAGATTTTAAACCGCGTGTTTCATTTCCATTTTATTTTAATGGTATTGCAAGTTGCATAATGTACATAAGAACTGCTTTTTTTTAAAAAAAAAATTAAATAAAAATCAATACTTATTTAAACATCATCGTTTGCACTAGTCCGTATCGCCTCTCAAAAGTAGCTCGGATTTAACATTGCACTCGCCGTTGATGTTGACATTTTCCCAGAATGCAAAAGGTAGATGTGTATTTCAAATTTGTAAGATATGAATGGATTGAATGAGCTATTCTTAGCTGGACTTGTATTGTATCAGAAATTACTTTCCGATATTGAAGGTAGAATACAGAATGGTTCCGACTCTGTAACAAACGCTTTTGTTATTGAGCAGATTATTGGTAAGCGAGATAACTTTAATACAAAGTTCTCCCTGAACAATGTTGACACGAGACTTTTCAACATTGTACTAAATCTACGAAATTTGAAAGTTATGAGTGTGTGTGATGTGTAATTTAGATTTTTAACGTAGCTTTCAACAATGTTTCAGTCATATCGCTACGATGTCTGTAGTGTGACAGTTGTGATGTCTAGCACTGGGGCATCATGCCGCAGATATGTAGCATCATGTCCCACCCAGTCACATTATCCTGACACCAGGCCGACCAGTCCTAACACTAACCTCTTAATGCTGAGCGCCAAGCGAGGCAGCTGTTAGTACCATTTTTAAAGTCATTGGTATGACTCGGCCGGGGATCGAACCCGCGACCTCCCGCATCAGTGGCGGACGCTCTAACCACTAGGCCACCGGAGCGGTTAAGCATATTTTATCTTTGTTAAATATGGGTATAGCAAATATAGGAATAGTGTATTAGCAATGAGATTTTCCCCTATTCGGTGTACTGTTATTGTAGGACACCCGTCCCCACCCACATCTAACATGCTGTAGGAATGCGTTTTTCAAGTTCTTAGCGTGTTGTAATTGTAGGATTCCTCGACATCAAGTACACGTAACATGCAATAGCAATGTAATTTGTCTCTACGAAATTTCAAAGTTACGAAAACAGAAGCAAGATAGCGTAAGTTAATAAAATCTTTACAATGATGCATTCGATATACTTCACCGAAAATAATACTAGCTATACAATTTTTACGTCACTTAGATGGCTGTATTAGCTACATGGTTTGTTCATGACCCGGTATAAAGTATTACCGAGTCAGAAGGAAGCGTACATGGTAGGAACCCAGTTGGTATTTTTTTCCAGCTCACCTAGTATATTCTTGTACCAGGTCTTTAGGTGACTCATCTTGACCTATAAAAACTCATGCATCTAATACTGCAGAAACATTCGATGATACAGATAAAAAATATTACACTGGTTTGGTTGTTTTGTTTCATTTTCTTATTATAATCGCAACTTGTTCATCCTACACCTCATTCAAGTTTCTTGTACGCCTAACTTAAACTGATAGAAAGATGGTTTCGGATCCAGTGGTAATGACAACTTAACCATCAAAACAGGAGGGAGGGTAGGGGAGAGAACAGAGATAGGTACAAGAAGTGACAAGATCATCATTTCATTGTCTGCGAAAGGAATAACAAGTTAAAATGCATTTACCCGTGAATAATTAGTGTTATCTCTGAGACAGAGATGGCGAGAGTCTCTCCCAATTCCGCCTGCATAATGAATTAAGGTAGAAAATTTCCGTAAAGATATTTTAAAAAATTCAAATAAAACAGTCACCTAACATAAAATACAGTTTTTTCAGGTACCGAGTCCCAGTTCGGTAATGGCCAGTACTGGCGCAAGTTTCCCTTCTGAACAGCCTTGAGATTGGTTTACTGAAAATGCAATAGTAATGCATCTTTATGCCGTAATTTGAATCGAGAACTCACGCGGAAGCCTCGGTGGACTTATAAAAATGGTAGAAGCAGCTGCCTCGCATGGCGTTCAACATTAAGAAGTTAGTGTTAGGACTGCTTGTCCTGGTGTCAGTATAATGTGACTGGGTGGGCAGGATGCTAAATTTCTGCTGCATGATGCTTCAGTGCTTCACATCACTTTAAACTGCCACACTGCAGATATCGTAGCGATATTGCTGAAAAATTGTTAAATTTACGTTAAAAATCTAACACACACACACATATATAATGAATATGAGAATGGGATAACAAGGGGCACAACTGGATGTATCTATATTGTAAATTATTATAATTGTTGTGTCCCTTTTAGTATAAGTAATTCTATCACTCTAATTGAAACTAGTTTTGATTGAACTCTTTCAGAACTGCGTGAAGATTGTAAATGTATTGTTTTATTTGCAAGCCTAAAATATCTTAGTCATTATATTTTCAGACACAATGAGGGGAAAACCAATGTCACTCACGACAGTGGAAATTGAGTAAATCCTTGAACAACATTCTGCTATGAATAAAACAGTTTCTGTAATAGAGGTTTAGGCAATTAAATTATGTTTTCATTAACTGATCTTCTCAAGGTTCACGCCCCCCCCCCCCTCCACAGCGCTGAGCAACGGGAGTATGAGAAGGGGGGGGGGGCGCCATCTGGAGCATTTTCAACTTAAAGTTGTATAGCATTGCTTCGTACCTTACTGTAACAGGGCCAATTGCAGCAATTCATATTTAGAGGGGGTGGGGGTGGATAGTAATTGACAAACAGATAAAGTAGGTGAGAAAAAAAACACCTCTTTAGGGGCTCCACTAATGAGCATTGCGACCGGGCACCTTGAACCCTGGCGCCATATATACTAAAACGGTTGCAAACTACGCTTGACATTTTGAGGGTTTTGTATGTGTGTCTTTCCTCTCACGTATGCTTATATCATGTTTTGTATTACCCATAGTAAATCTTGCTTTTTTATTTTACTATTATTCAGATCGAAGACATTGATTCTAATTGGTTCCTCGAGTCTGTCATTAATGAGATGGATCTATCTTTTAAATGTATTTTGTACTTTACATTTTATAAAGGTGATTTACTTCAAACAATGCACTCATGTTTGACAGATTTATGATCTTCAAATATCTTCCGTTTATTTCACAATGTCATTTGAGGTACACTAGATATGAGAGACCGTCCATTCAGCCAAACATTCGCATAACATAACGCAATGTACTCAATAAATCTGTACAGTGACAATCTGGGCATTAAAAAGATGTGGTTTCTCAAATCAGTTTTCATTAACGACACATTGTATTGTAATCACCTTTTTGATATCTCTTTTGTTAGGTGTTCCAGTTATTCTTCATTCTTAACACCCTTAAGAAGTTAAGTAGTTGTTCGAAAATTCATGGTTACATCTAGCATTATTCATATAACACATACCTTACATGTGTGATTAAAGATTTATACTTGTGGAGAATGGGTACGAATTAAATTTCTAGCATGAAGGCAGCTCGAATTAGCTACCTGTATGAAACTCTTGGAAAGTACTTCACTCTACTATGCTGACAAGAATTTAATGTGCATGTCTAATGTGGTATACGATAAACAAAAACACTGTTAACTGACGGTTCATACTTTTTGTTGTCTTACCATTAAGCATATGCGAGTCATAACAATTGATTTTCTAATTGGCATTATTGGAAGCGTAGTAGGTACCAACGATTCGTTATTTAACTTAGCATATTTTTATATAGTCATGACCGCTCCGATGGCCTAGTGCTTTGCGCGTGCGCCTCGGATGCGGGAGGTTGCGGGTTCGATCCCCGGCCGAGCCATATCAGAGACTTATAAAAATGGTACTAACAGCTGCCTCGATAGGCGCTCAGCATTAGGAAGTTAGTGTTAGGACCGGTCGGGCTGGTGTGGGCATAATGTGACTGGGTGGGACATCATGCTACATGTCTGCGGCATGATGCCCCAGTGCCAGACATCACTATAAACAGCTACACTGCAGACATCGTAGCAATATGACTGACAAATTGTTAAAGGTACGGTAAAACTCCAAAACACAAACACACACATGTAGTCAGGAAATTTCATTTGAATATTCATCATAAGTGGAACTTCTCATCTTACTCAATATACAGGCACCTGCAATTATGATGATATAAAATATTTTGTTATAATGATTTTAAACGTTTTCAAGCTAAGTTTTTCAAAGCTACGTTAAAATCATGACTATATATATGTGTGAGTGTGTGTTTTGGATTTTTAACGTAGCTTTAACATAGAATATTAATTTGTATAACTGACTTCAATTTTGATCTTTTGCTTCAGCCTCATACAGCCATGTTGATGTAATGCATACTGACATGATGAAATATGTAATTGTTTTGTTTATATAGGAATGAAACACAATTGTCTTCTTTCACTTTTGTCACTTTTATGTGCAGCTGTCACACTAAATGAATTGCATGTACATTATTACTTTTATACTCAATTAAATGTTTACAGATTTATGCGCATTTGTATGTCATGTATGGGTACTTTTAGATGCGGTAACTGCATCAAATGTTAATTCTTCCCTTTTAATGAAGGAACAACTGTAGATAATTCAAGTTCATAGTGCTGAATTAACGATAGATTTAAGTCTATATTAGGGCATGCGAGTACTCATGCACCTTCAAAATCTCATTAACTCGCATTCTGACAAAAGCCATCGAGAGTTTGGAGATTCTACTGTATGGCACATATGCTTAATAAACTCAGACGAAGCTTGAGAAAACTGCTGGATATTAAATTCCACATCAAAGTATTCTTTATATGTGATTACGTCCATTTCTAATTAAAAACAGACGATCCATATGGTAAAAGGTAAGCACGTAATTTGTTTTTTATTTTATCGTTTGTTTAACCAAATTGCAATCTGTAATTGTTTTTTCACCGTTGTAATACTGATTTGATTATTTTAACGAATTCTAAAAGGAAAGTATTTACTAATATATCCTATTTACTATCGGTCATGAGGATTTGAAATTAAGTTTATAATAAATCGAACCATTCCGATTTAGGTAATAAAATGTCATATACTTCGGCAAAATGATCAATCTAACACATGTTAGCTTATAGATAAAAGTACCCATTCCACTAATAAAACTTAAGATTACAAAGGCCAAAAATGAAATCATATAAATTTGTTTGAGCGAAAATAGCATACTTATATATTTCTTACCACCATGATCCTGGACTTTGACATATTTTCAAGTATGCACATTGCTAATGTGGTAACATGTCAACGTAATTGACGATAGGATTAACATCACATTAATTTATCACTCAGATATTGGTAGATATTATTTTGTAACTATACAAACATTGTCATGGCAACTATGTGTGTATTGAAATCAAAAGTCTGTGAGAACAAGGCCTTTTGCATTTCTGTAATCCACAGAATATAAACTTGGTATACATGCTTTGATGTTGTTTTGTTTTCTATATGTTAATCTAGGAAAGTCTGCGAAAGCATACAGTCGTAGTCTTAACTATATGAGCCGTTATTCTTTATCATGCATCATATCATGCCTGTGGAGACTAGCATTTAAATACATCGGGACATCAATGCAACTATTGGCATGTTAGTACAGTCGAGACTACATGTTCATAAACACACACAAAATCGGAATTTATTTGCAAATCCTCTGCAATGCAAGTGAAACTTGATACATTTGGACTTGCGTTAGTAGGTTTAGGACTATTTTTGGATATAATTCAGAGTGCTGTAAGTTTTTTTTTTTTTTCAATTTTCACTTTGAATTCTAGAAAAATAAATTATTGTGTTGAATTTAACAAGACTTCGCTGTTTTCCGCTATTCCGTATTCGCTCTTTTCCGTTAATTAGTTTAAGATCATAGATTCGTGAGAAAACTATTTGAATCTTTACATATTAAGGGGACGTACATCTGCCTCCAGGTACTTAATACTCTTAAGATTTTTGTATATGACACAAAAGTTTACAAATGTTCGCAAAATTTCCTCGTCTCTTCTAGCGCAAATTAGATGCATTGTTATTGCAATGCCCCAAAAGCTCTGGAAAATCAGAAACAAATTTCCATAGTTATTTGTATAATTTCAGCACTTTCAATGACTTATATGCCAACTGAAGTCCTTAATATCTCAGAATTGAGCAAAGGAATCACAAATTCAACTTTCTGAACCAGACATTTGAAGATAAATTTGTTACTTATATGTTATATGTGTATTTCATTCCAAATAGTAAAACCAGTCAATTTACCCTTTTCAAATACGAAGTGAACTATTCGCGATTCGTGTGTGTAATTTATCACCGTGAAATTGTTATCACATGACAATGGAAGTCAATTTGTTGAGTGCCACAACTGGTGCATCCTGTTTAAATTTAAAGTCACAATATTATCAACAGAATCGTCGCAAGTACTTTACAGCTACCATAAATACAGGAGCAGATAGTTTGAATATCTTGGCAGAAAAACATTGATTGTATAAACATAAACTATAGTCACACCAGTTAAAGTGTTATTCAAGTTTATTTACTTTCAACGTAGACCGGCAAGTAGTCCATATGAACCATAAATTTACGTTACGCAGGTGCTCGCCTTGAGAGGGGGGAGTGGGAGTAGTTGGATTCTAATAGAAGCCTGCTTTACACCGTTCCTCTATTCGATAGTTAATGTTATGTCCTTTAAAATGCAATTATCACTCTCAACCTGAAGTCGAAAGACCAAAATTCTACTGCAACCTAAACGGTCGGAAAGAGCCCAAAGTAATTATTCGAGTTTCGTGTTAATATATTTGAAGTAGAACTGAGAAGTTGGTCAAACGCAGAGTGCAAGCTATATTTCTGGAGTTGCTCTAAAACTAACATTTGTCCATTTCGGACCTCTAATGACAAGTCCTTGAAACGCTGGCACTATTTACGAAACAATCCTGAACACGGAAGTAATAATTCGTGGGACAAAAGTCAATTGCCAAGGGTCACGAACAGGTCTTAATAATAAACGTATAGATGGATTTACTTTTGTATAATTTATTCATCTTTTAAGAAACTAAACTGCTAACATTTTTAAATTGGATGACTGTTTTCTGAATGCCTGTGGAGGTTAGAAATGAACTGTTTGGAGGAATTTCACATACATGTTACTCATGTTTCCTTACAAAATAACAAGGTACAACTGGAAACTTCATTACCTGGTCATGATATGCATTTGACTGTAGAGTTATAACAGCCATGACCCCAAGTGCATCTGCAGATATGGTTACTCTAAAGGGGCCGTGGAATCCGTATTACTGGACATTTCTTCAATATCGGCGACCAGTTGTGTAATAAAAAGTCTGATAAGGAAGTACATGATATACGCAACTGAAATTTGAAAGGCTTAATATGTACATGCCATAGGTCATATGCACAACTGAACTCTTGTATGATTACTGTTTAAACGATTTCATATATTATTATTTGGGCTGCAAGTTTGAAGCATCATTAGTTGCATTCGCATTTAAGATGCAGAAAACAGGTCTTGCATAGCTGTTCATGAACCATTAATATTTTATTATAATTAGTGGTGCTGTATCAGAGGGTTTCGAATCAGTTGCAAATACTGCCGATTTATAAAAAGAAACCGTGGAAAAATGACCATTTGTATTGTCTATAATCAACCTGGGAAAACTAGCACATTTCGAGCCCCAGCCCCTAGACACACAGTCAAGACCACTATGTCATGTGACAAATACTGCGAGCATACGACCCGTTGCAATATTTCTAAATATTGTATTCGTTTGATAGTTCTCCTACCTTTCTTAGTTCCAGATATTTCTTCTACAGTCTTAGGTCGCACTTTTGCTATGGTAAGACTAAGAACATTCACTGCAAATATAAGTATCACCATTCAATATTGTTTTATTCTGGGTGTCATTTCCTTTAGTTTATACAAAAGCACCTGAAATTAAAATCCTTCGACTAAAAGAAACACAAAATTACTATTAAAGAAACCAAAAAAAGGACACCTGTTGAAAAGATTTATATAGAAAACATCGATAAGCCACACACACACACACACATACACACACACAGAGACATACACACACACATCACAAAATCCTCATTAACAAATTACCCCAAAAGAAAACCAACAACAGTAGATTAAACAAGAAAAGTGAAACACGTTTCATAAAGGGAGGTAGAGTATGAGGGACTGCATCAACATGAGTAAACTGATTCTGAATAAATATAACTAATATTTGCAATGGGCCTAAAAAAGAAAAGATATATAGAATCGAACTTACTCAATCGTGTGCAATTTCAAATACGAAACTACATATTGACATTAAGATCCAATACATTTTGTTTTTGATACACCTTTAAACCTAGTAGAAATCTTTTAAGGACATTGCATACTAAAGAGGCTACTATCTCATTGTACATTCTCATATAAAGGAATGGCAACACGTTGATTGCATAGCAGTATGAAATTATATTGTACATAAGGAGCATAAGATTATTCTGTTTACATTACATATGTCACATTATTATATCATTACACAACAGACATAAACCTTGTTTATGGATATGAAATTATAAAGGTATGCTATTTCAGTTATATGTTAAACCTTATGAAGCAATGATGTAACATGCATGGAAATAGAACAATATGCTATTCACACATCTGACATGAGAGTGTTCGATGCATTTTGAACTGTGTAAGACATGGATGATAATTTTGTGTATTATTGTGCAAACACTACTGTGCATGCTATGTACGCATGCACAATTAAAGGCAAACGTGTAAATGAAAGTTTGTGTGCTTTAATGACCTCTGCATAGGTGTACAAAAAAAAAATAGTAGGTACATTTCTCTCCATCAAGAATACATTATTGGAGATTAAATATTTGCAATATTCTTATTCCATCGCAACCTTGTATTTCAGAGTAAAATACTGCATTATAAACACATATAATGTTATATCCGACTGCCTTTTTTTGCTACGTTATAATGACAAAATCAAATGTAGGAAATGCCATAAATCATCTAGAAAGTAAATGTACCTCAACAGGCACGCGTGATAAATATAAAAATGATTGCACATCTTAGTAGCAAACCCTCTAACCACACATTAAGGAAACTACATCTAGACGAGGCATCATGACATGTGCCAGTAGTGAATAAGTTAATTCGTTATACCAATATATGAGCCGAAACAGAAACTGAACTACGTACTGAGTGAGTTCATGGGGCGGAGAACATGTACGGGTCGCTTTATGTGAGACAAAACGACGAGTAAGGCTGTACTTATATTGACACTAAGATGGTATTAAAACATACGGGAAATTTACAGAGCAATACCGTACTCGTAGTTGCAAAGCGGACAATAGGGCTTATATTTTATGCATGCCAACGTAAACTGTAATGGCAATTTGGTGGACAATTACCTCACAAACGGTAGCCCCAAAACATAATACAAAAGTCAAAATTCTGCCTTTTAGAAGTAGTGTTTACAAATCTACACAACTGCTACCCAAGTATTGAACCACTACTGCTTCGCAAATTCATCTTCGTCACTATCCCTAGAGAAATTACTCAAATACCATCCACTAAACCCATTGTACATATTATATTCCGCCTATGGATAACCTCATAGACAATGTTTGTCGAACAAATGCCGAATAAATGTTCATTTTTACCTTTTTTGATGTAGCATTGTGATATATTGTGTTAAATCTCTTCTATTCCCTGCCTTTTATCTTGTTGTATATATTTAAACTTAAAATGTGGTTCATTCTACCTTAGGCCTTCGTGGCACTAAAATTTAAAAAAAAACAAAACAAACAACAAACAAAAAAAAATTCCAATCTAATTCCCATAGACCCCATTCAAATGTGCCAAACTAAATCACATAGATATTACACAAATTATCCAATCTAAATCCCAGATACATTATAATAATTGACTAATCTAAATCCCAAAGATACTTGAACAATGGGCTAGTCTACAGCCCGTAGCTGCTGTACAAATAGACCAGTCTAAATCTTGTATATTATCTGCAAACGAGGGACTGTAATTCCCACATACACCGTACAAATGGACCAATCTAAATCCCACACATACTGTACAAATGGGACAATGTAAATCCCATAGATACCGTGCAAACGGAGCAAAGCGTTCAACTGACGTCAGTTTGTACCAATAGAAAGATGGGGTAGTAATATTTCACTTTCTAAAAGCTTTTTCTGAGGCTCGACGGATCAGTAAGAGAATTAAAATCTATTGGCAGGTGATTTCAAAGCCTTTCATTTACTATAATAACGACTTGTTAATGAACTGCCTTTAACTCGCAGACCCGTTCAATATTTTCCCAAGGGTTTCTGGGCTAATTGGGAACAACATGTTACGCCTATCCTTTATCTTGTGTAATTTAGGATTGTTAGCAACATGAAAAAAGAAAAACATCATAA
>JAECUM010056041.1:0-10333 GCA_016617855.1 Megalonaias nervosa | reverse complement strand
GTGTTTTAACCAGAATGGAAGTCACATTAACATGGTGTTTTAACCAGAATGGAAGTCACATTAACATGGTGTTTTAACCAGAATTCTTATGATGTTTAGTTGGTTCAATATGAAAATTATACCAATTGGCATCATTTTTGACAGCAATTGGCATCATTTTCATAGCTATATAGTCACCACAGTGGCCATCTTGAAAATCTTGTTATTGCTCATGTGAGTGCATGGTCATATTGACATAGGGTTACAGAATGGTATTCATTTTTAAGGTGTGTGTGGTTTTTTTGTTGTTTTTGCCATACTTGATATGTTGGAGTTTCTAAAGAATATCAAAAATGGTTTCAGTAATCCACAGTTAGAAAGATGAAATAGTCTTATTTTGCATTCCTGGAAATTCTCTTTAGGGCAGTAGATTGTGTCAGTCCACTAAAGTGACATTCATACCATTTTTTAAACATGTTTTCTAACTATGTGTACTGAATATTTTTGACACCAACCTTGTTAAGAAGATTAGGTAAATACCACTTGATGTCGACAAACAAAATTTGGTATTAATGTTTGTGTGCATGTGTGGATGACTGAAAAAGATTTTGTGTGTTTGTGTAATTATGTGAATGATCCAAAAAAATTTTCATGCAATTATATGTATATTTTTTTTTATTTACACTGTTAGATATGCAGTGGGGGCATATGTATATTTCAAACTCAAACCTAGTTTACATTTACTTGAATAATTAATTTTTATTACTAAAATTGTTTATTAGCTTTCTTATAAACCAGGCTTACGTTTAAATGCATAAAAATAATTGAAATCTACCAGCCTTAAAAGGTGCATGTTTTTCTGATCAGTTCTTTTTCATTAATAATAGATCCCTGATGGTTCCAATGATATGTCATGTGACAATTATGATTACTAGTTTTTCTGACCTTTTATTGTGTCTGCTTCCCAGCACTGACACTTTACCAGTCATTGTCGCTATCACAATTTGACAAAAGTCCTTGTATTTTTTTTTCTGAAGTTCAGAAATAAACTCCTCATAGAAATAAACTCCTCATTTTAAGGAAGTCAATGGGGCTAAGAGAAAAAATATCAAGGTCACTGTTTTAATGGTAAATTTTGGTAATTCGTCCATGCAGCTTGCCAAATTTTCAAATATTGAAGCCAGAAAATGCAGAATTGTGACATACTGATTTGTGTAACAATGTAAATTTTGGTGATGAAAGAAATTTTGCATCATTGGATTAACTGTCTGTATATCTTGGACTGTGACAAGAAAATCCATATAATGTAGAAAAATCTGTACACACGTTCAGTCTGTAGAATTCTATTGCATTATTAAAGGTAATGTGATAACAAACCCTGTCTTGTCAATAGTCCAATCAGATTTATCTCCCTTGGAACTTTAGCTTCCTCTTTAAAGATAAATGAATGTATTGACTAATGTTGCAGAATCCCTACAGCTACCACTAAATATTACAAGTACTACTACAACTAATAATTATAATATATGCTGTTATTATTGTTATTATTATTATTATTATTATTGTTTGATATGAAAATTTCAAGTGATATTTTCCTCGCTATTAGTAGTTTGACAACATTTGGTTCTCTATGCCCATCCTATCTCCAGATATGTGTTTCTAGTATGAGAAGTGCAAAGGAATGACCTTGAAATCATCTCTATTTTATTGTGCATTAGACTGCAGCCATAGATTGGCAGTCATTAGTCTGTGCAGTTATTTCTTGTAACATGTGTTCTGTAGTTTATCTCAGAAATATTAATAATATTTTTATTATTAATGCTGTTAAAGTATTATTATTATATTATTATTATTATTGTTATTATTATTATTATTTAATGAGGTTAGCTCAGTTAAAATCCAAATGCATCCATTTTTAAGGCCTTCAACGAATCTATTTTTACGTATCAGAAAGTTCTAGTTAGGTAAACAGCAGAAAGTTGCATAGTGATGAACAATGTCAAAATTAGGTATTGTGCGTTAAAGCTGAGAGAAACAAAAATACCAACAATGTTGAACACATAAAGATATGGATGGTGATATACACAATACATGCACACAGATGAATACACACAATACATACACACAGATGAATAAAAAGCTTTCATTTTCAACACAATCACTTTAAACTATCACTCCTAAAAGCTTTTCATTTTTAATGCTGTCAGTCACTTGACCATTTATTATCAAAGTGGGAAGCACCGTCAATATCTTAACCATTAATGATCAAAATGGGACTATCTCAGACATGGCGAGCATCTTATATGAGGCTATTACCATACATTTAGTTTTTGACTCATGTACAGGTGACTCTCGATTTATACGGTAGATGCATTCTTGAGGTTATGGTGTAAATTGAAAGTAACTGTGCTGTCATGATGAGCAATACGATGTGCATACATGCATGTACGTGTACTGGATGTGAGTCACAGTTCTTGGTGCCAGTGATGGCTTAAAAATGAGGACAGTGGTGCAAATTGAATGTTTTTATTCATTATAAGTAGCATTAAAATGAAAGTGCATAAATAGAATTGGCATATTGGAGGCATCACCTGTATAACTATTTGCTTTGATTTTGACCTCATCACATTATTTTTCCATTCAGAATCAAGTAGAGTCCAGTACTACAGTACTTACAGCATCACCTTAATTAGTTATACTGTCCAATGCATTGAAAAATGACCATTATGGACATCCGGGTCTACTTTATCTTCAGGTGAACTTTATTACAGAGTAGAAGAGGATTATTAAAATTATTATAAATATTGCCTTTTGGACCAGGCACTGTTTTTATTGAAGCGTCTTCTGTGACAAGATTTATTATACTTTGTTCAGACCTGTGTCAAAATCTGTGATAATTTGACAAAAATATTTGTGACATAGATTAGACCCAAGGAATGTGTACTGGACCAGCCTTCAGCAATGCCATATGCCTATAATTTCTGTAGAGTGTCTGGGGATATGACTGGTCACACTTTTATAGATTGTTTTCAGATCAGCCCATCTGCTGGTTGTATCTTAACAAAATTATCTCCTCATTTTGTAATCCATAATGGGGGAACCACCAAGGCTGTTACATTTAATCAGATTGGACAGAATTGGCAATTAGTTTTCATTCAAATAATTTTCTTTTTGGCAGTCATCACTAAGCATTTTATTTTTTATATATTGAGAAACACAACTGTTACACATTAATTTTGCTTTTATTTTTTTAATAGATAGCTGATGATAATAAATTAATTACTGAAAATGATTAAAGTTATTTGAAAAGGCTAAGATTTTTTTTTTCTTTTAAGCAATTGCAGTATGCAAGGAAATTTTCACAAATTCTCAATGTATGCAAATAAAAAAATTGTTTTTTAACTTTGTTTTCTTTGTAAATACATATTATGTCTACTTTGCATCCCCTCCATCATATCAGGAATGTAGAAAAGACCTGATACCATCTCCTGCATTCCATAAGAGGTGATTGATCAATACAAGAGCCATGGTGGTTCATTGGTTAACAAATTAGACTTGTGACTGAAAGGGGGCAGGTTTAAATCCTACCACTGGATCAGTTCATATTGACTGCTGTTGTATGTTCAAGGGCATGGCAGTAGGGTAGGTTACAAATTCACCTTGTTGCTATAAATAAAATTTGATGTCATTTACCCACAAGACCTAGCATACACTGCCATATTGTTTTCGGACAAACAGAACGAAATTGGAGTGTACACAATGTGATGCTTCACGCTGAACTTTGTCTTGTACTCTGTGAATTATCATTTTTCTGATTATGTCATTGTCTACACTCAAATATAAAACATTAACCAGTTTTAAAACAAATAAAGATTTGTTTTATCATCTTTAAGTCCTCTAGTTTGGGAAATACTTGATTTATCAGCTTAGAAGATAGTTCTTTTATTGTTCAGTCTAATAAAAATAGTAAATAAAATAAAACAATTCAAAAGTAATGTCTGTTCATTGTTATAAATTGTCCATAGGGTTTAATACACTGTCCTTACTGAAGACTGCTCCGGTGGCCTAGTGGTTAGAGCGTCCGCCTCGGATGTGGGAGGTTGTGGGTTCGATCTCTGGCTGAGTCATACCAAAGACTTACAAAAGTGGTACTAACAGCTGCCTTGCTTGGCGCTCAGCATTAAGAGGTTAGTGTTAGGACTGGTTGGCCTGGTGTCAGGATAATGTGACTGGGTGGGACATCATGCTACATGTCTGCGGCATGATGCCCCAGTGCTAGATATCTCTATAAACTGCCACACTGAAGACATCGTAGTGATATGACTGAAAATTTGTTAAAGCTATGTTAAAAATCTAAATCACATATCACACACACCCTTACTGGCTTTTTATAGTCATGAGGTCATTACACATTGCATCACATCTACCTAATTCATAACCTGCCTATTCACTTCAGTTGCCATGGCACTAAATAACCTACTTGTGTTGCTGTGTCTTATGAAACGGGAAGTGACAAATATTGATTATTTGCTGCCTGTCTGTGTGCCCATCCGTCACTGCATACTTTGTAAGCAAGATTTCTAAAAAAAACCCCAAAATTAATGATCCCAACTAGGCCAAGTTGGATGTACAAATACCTTGAGTTAGTCCCAAGACTGGATTAGGTTCTGGTAAGGGCAATACCTGGCTGTAGGTCAAGGACATCAGCTTGTAAGTAGGATATCTCCAATATGGTTTGACCAGATTGAGCCAGATTTAATAAGCAGATGCATTGATGGGGTTCCATGATCAGTTTAATTTATGATGATTGACCTTGACTTAGCTTTCAAGGTCACAGTATAACAGTTTGTCTACTAGGTATTGGGGATGGTGATAGTACTCACTCTGTCCTTATCAACAGGATATTTAAAAAAAATAACATTGGACCAAAGCAATCCTAATTGGATATTAGATTGAGGGGTCTGTAGTAATTGTGATCTAAGTTTCAAGTCATGGGGATACTGCAGATTTATTGAAGTATTCTACATGTTAGGAAGATATCTCTGATATGGTTTGACCAAATTGTACCAAATTTGATATGCAAATGCCTCAAAGTGGGGAAGTATGCATAGTGGCTGTACAAGGGAGGTCTACTTAGTTTGTAAGTAGGATCACTTGATTATTCCACCTAATTACAGTGAAACCTCTTACTAGAAGATACCTCCATACAAAGGATGCTATTGATGGTTCCCTTCTCTTGTATCTATAAGTTTTTATACCTTTATATAATCTAAAATGTTTATAAGGGTCAATTTGTTTGTTCTTTGTAAACAGATTTCACTGTAACTATTTATACAGATCAAATTTAAGTGGTCCCTTATGTATCCTTTGTAAACAGATTTCACTGTAACTATTTATACAGATCAAATTTAAGTGGTCCCTTGTGTGTTCTTTGTAAACAGATTTCACTGTAACTATTCATACAGATCAAATTTAAGTGGTCCCTTGTGTATCCTTTGTAAACAGATTTCACTGTAACTAATCTGTTTGTTTTCCAATAACAAAAATTGAGTTTCTTTTTGTTGTCCAAAAACAAACAAAAATCTGAAAACAAAGAAACAATCCAAACCCATTAACTTGAAATTCACACATTTATCTGTCTACCCCAAAGTGACACAGCAAAATAATCACCAATTATTTGTTCACCAGAAAACGCAAGCATAATAAAAAAAAAACTATTTCTCTTTACAAAAAAATTATGAATAAAAAAAGTAAAAAAATCTCCTACTTGTATCTGCCTTTCATAACAATCGTCAAAAAGTTTGTCATTGAATTAAACAAAATGAAAATTTATATGATAAAATGAAATTTGATTTTTTTTCTACATTGTTCAAATAATTGTGTATTTTGTTAGTGGGTTGGAGAGAGGATTGTTGTTTTAAATATGACTAAGTTTGGTACCAAAATATATATTCTGTATGTACTGGATTATAAGTTAGGTTCACTGCCAACTGCAAAGACCAATATCTATCATTGCATAATCCACCAGCAGATCTAGGTCTGTGCAGTTTGTTAGGAGTCCCAATCGGGAGAAAATAACAACATAGACACAATCTGCTGGTAAATTATGTGACAGCCAATCAGGGTTTTATGTTGTTTGCAGTTGAACTTGACTTATAAGCAGGTAGATATCAATACATATCCTATACTAGGTTGTTTTATTAGTTGTTTTTTTTCATAAGTAAAATAATATTTGCTGAAACTAATTCTTAGATGACTGGTATTATGACCAGGTGCAAGTTTTACAGTTATCTGTAATGGAGATGTTAAATGAAGTGTTTGACATGTTGTCTTTGACTTGAACTGTTTTTTTTTTCTTTTAATAAAGTGTGATATATTCTTGTAATGTTTTACCAGTGGCATTACCGCCACCCGTGTGGACCCTCTATTGTGGGGGTGGGGGTGGAGAGCAGTTAAAAAGGGGGCTCAAAATCCCAAACTTTATGGGTGGGGGTTATGGATTTTTTACAGGAAGCCAAGAGTTTTAATTTAGGCCACAGGTTTTTATCATTGATATTTTGTCTCTACCCAGCAGCAATGTAGTTAAAACAAATGGTGTTCATTTTATCAATGTCTGTAACATGATGAAGAGTGAAGCAAATTGGTTCTCACAGTTTTCAACGATTGGACTCTTTACTTGTCAAGGTGATTTCCAAACAAAAGCAAGCAATTACCCCATTTCCTGAAAATGTTGTTAGTCATTCTCTGGTTGTAGAACTGGATAATTTAAATTGTCTTTGAAACATGAGTGTGTATAAATAAAAAATTGAAATTACAAAGCATTACAAATTATTTGGCAAAATAATTCTGATATCCAAAACTGTAAATTGTTCAAAGATAAGCAGAAAATAGGATCATATTGCTTTCTCGACATGTTTTTAGCTTTATAAAGGTTACATCATTTGTCATCATCTTGACACAGTTTTTAGCATTATAAGGTTACATCGGTTGTCACTACAGATTGTTTCCAAGATATCTTACACACAAGTAAAAATCCAATCCTTGCAAGATATATTAAATTTTGACCTTGGAAATATGTTTGATGTCAAGAGAACCAAGGTCAGGTTACAATTGGTCCAGTGATCATAGAAATATCATTGTTACAGTGCATAATGACCTCCCCTTTTGGCACATAATGACTTCCCCTTTTTGGCGCATAATGACACCCCCTTTTGGCACATAATGACTTCCCCATAATGACTTCCTCTTTTGGCACATAATGACTTCCCTTTTTGGCGCATAATGACACCCCTTTTTGGTGCATAATGACACCCCCTTTGTGCACATAATGACTTCTCCTTTTGGCACATAATGACTTCCTCTTTTTGGCGCATAATGACACCCCCTTTTGGCACATAATGACTTCCCCTTTTAGCACATAATGACTTCCCCTTTTTGGCGCATAATGACACCCCCTTTTGGCACATAATGACTTCCCCTTTTGGCACATAATGACTTCCATTTTTGGCGCATAATGACCTCCCCTTTTGGCACATAATGACTTCCCCTTTTGGCGCATAATGACTTCCCCTTTTGGCACATAATGACTTCCCCTTTTGGCGCATAATGACCTCCCCTTATGGCACATAATGACTTCCCCTTTTGGCGCATAATGACCTCCCCATTTGGCACATAACGACTTCCCTTTTGGCACATAATGACTTCCCCTTTTGGCACATAATGACTTCTCTTTTGGTGCATAATGACCTCCCTTTTGGCACATAATGACTTCCCCTTTTGGCACATAATGACCTCCCCTTTTGGCACATAATGACTTCCCGTTTTGGCACATAATGACTTCCCCTTTTGGCACATAATGACTTCCACTTTTGGCACATAATGACTTCCCTTTTTTTGGCGCATAATGACACCCCCTTTTGGCACATAATGACATCCCCTTTTGGCACATAATGACTTCCATTTTTGGCGCATAATGACCTCCCCTTTTGGCACATAATGACTTCCCCTTTTGGCGCATAATGACTTCCCTTTTTGGCACATAATGACTTTCCCTTTTGGCACATAATGATCTCCCCTTTTGGCACATAATGACTTCCCCTTTTGGCACATAGTGACATCCCCTTTTGGCACATAATGACTTCCCGTTTTGGCACATAATGACTTCCCCTTTTTGGCGCATAATGACTTCCCCTTTTGGCACTTAATGTGGCCCATAGACCTTAAATATCTGGGACATTCTTTATCATGCTCCTGACAAAATTTTATTAATTTCACGTAATTAAAGTTTGTATTGTGCACAGAATGATATTAACGTTCAAGGGGGGGGGGCTATAATTTTGTTTTGCTTTCAAAACTAAATCTCATTTATTTCTGCATTTGTTCTTTT
Source organism: Megalonaias nervosa (assembly GCA_016617855.1). Taxonomy (NCBI): domain Eukaryota; kingdom Metazoa; phylum Mollusca; class Bivalvia; order Unionida; family Unionidae; genus Megalonaias; species Megalonaias nervosa. The sequence continues at coordinate 1,968 of JAECUM010056041.1, read as the reverse complement.
GAGACTTGTCACTGTCCTGCAGTTCTTTTTTATGTTTTATGCCCATGTTGCAAAACAACAAAAATGTATAAACGGAAAACATTCCCTCACAAACAGGTAATAGAAATCCTTGATTCGATGTGATGATGCCTAACTGAAGATCCATTTTGTTTGTTTTTTTTAATTCATCATGGAAGGAGAACTCTGTATGGATTAATTGACAAGATTTATTTGCATATAAATGAATGAATGTGATGGATCTTTGTGTTTAATTTACTTTCTTCCTTAATTGTCAGGAAAAAGGTATATGATACATGTCAACAGTAAGATATATATGATGTAGCATATCTACCCTGAAACTGATCTAAATCTTAATAGTTAAGAAATAGACATACCAATACAGCCCAATGTGTAGGGTATATTTACATACCCAGTGTAAGAAATAGGCATACCAATACAGCCAATTGTGTAGGGTATATCTACATACCCAGTGTAAGAAATGGACGTACCAATACAGCCAAATGTGTAGGGTATATTTACATACCCAGTGTAAGAAATAGACATACCAATACAGCCAAATGTGTAGGGTATATTTACATACCCAGTGTAAGAAATGGACAAGCCAATACAGCCAAATGTGTAGGGTATTTTTACATACCCAGTGTAAGAAATAGACATACCAATACAGCCAAATGTGTAGGGTATATCTACATACCCAGTATAAGAAATAGACATACCAATACAGCCAAATGTGTAGGGTATATCTACATACCCAGTGTAAGAAATAGACATACCAATACAGCCAAATGTGTAGGGTATATATACATACCCAGTGTAAGAAATAGACATACCAATACAGCCAAATGTGTAGGGTATATCTACATACCCAGTGTAAGAAATAGACATATCTACATACCCAGTCTAAGAAATAGACATACCAATACAGCCAAATGTGTAGGGTCTATCTACATACCCAGTATAAGAAATAGACATACAGCCAAATGTGTAGGGTATATTTACATACCCAGTATAGGAAATATTTACATACCCAGTATAAGAAATAGACATACCAATACAACCAAATGCATACAGTATTTTTACATATCCATTATAAGAAATAGACATTCCAATACAGTCAAATGCATGCAGTATTTTTACATACCCAGTATAAGAAATATACATACCAATACAGCCAATTGTGTAGGGTATATTTAAATACCCATTATAAGAAATAGACATACCAATACAGCCAAATGTGTAGGGTATATTTACATATCCAGTATAAGAAAAAGACATACCAATACAGCCAAATGCATACAGTATTTTTTACATATCCAGTATAAGAAATAGACATACCAATACAGTCAAATGCATACAGTATTTTTGCATATCCAATATAAGAAATAGACATACCAATACAGCCAGATGCATACAGTATTTTACATAACAAAGTATAAGAAATAGACATTCCAATACAGTCAAATGCATACAGTATTTTTCATACACAGTATAAGAAATAGACATGAGAACAAGATATTGTCAAATGCATACAGTGTAAATTACAAATATACATGAGAATATGTTACAGTCAAATGCATACAGTGTCAATTACAAATATACATGAGAATATGTTACAGTCAAATGCATACAGTGTCAATTACAAATGTACATCAGAATATGTTACAGTCGGATGCATACAGTGTCGATTACAAATATACATGAGAATATGTTACAGTCGGATGCATACAGTGTCGATTACAAATATACATGAGAATATGTTACAGTCGGATGCATACAGTGTCAATTACAAATGTACATCAGAATATGTTACAGTCAAATGCATACAGTGTCGATTACAAATATACATGAGAATATGTTACAGTCGGATGCATACAGTGTCAATTACAAATGTACATCAGAATATGTTACAGTCGGATGCATACAGTGTCGATTACAAATATACATGAGAATATGTTACAGTCGGATGCA
>JAECUM010056040.1:0-12069 GCA_016617855.1 Megalonaias nervosa | reverse complement strand
TATGGGAAGTTATGTTTATGGCGATTCGATTTCACACCAGGCCAAGGCAGCAATAAAGGACATTTCCACCCAGTAAATCGGGACGTCTTTGTGTGGAATGTCAGTTCGCTCATACACTAAACAACTAAGGGAACTTGATTGTGTTTGAGGCATCAATAATACCATAGAAAGTCAACAGTCTCAAAAGTGATTCTGCATCATCCTGAGGTACTAAAAATCCTCTCATGGAGACAGATGACCAAGAGCAGCCGTCACAAAATTGTGTGCACAGTTTCCATTGTATTCTAGTAGATTCAGTGTGTGAAAGGACGAGGAAGTGAAGACAAAGCAGTGGTACAATGGTCGGAACAAGAATAAAATAGTATTTAAATATTTTATCAAACACCTAGCCAACATAATCATGATAATGACGATATAACAATGGTTCTGATGTCAAGTCGATCATCCCGGTCAAGTACAACACAACAAATTTAACAATGAGCCAGTAGGAGAAAGGTACGTATTTTCTTGATGAAGATTTTACTCTAAAACAAGAAAGAACATCCGAACGAGTGGAATAAAGATTTTCTACAGCATTCTAAACACGCATGGAGACGGAACGCATCGAAGCTCTCCTGTATCAGGGCACAAGTCTTTCCGCCTTCCCTGGGTCGCCCCGAGAATTAAGTTGGGGGGGGGGGACAAACATGTAGTGGTCAGCTATTAAGTTTTATGGATGTAGGCCAAAATATGTTTAGAGGTGAATGGGGGGGGGGGGGCAAGCGCCTTCCCCACCACCACCACCACCACCCTCTGCACCTATGTGCGGGCACCCAGTCTCCTTCCTCACAAACATGTTTAAAGAGAAATTAAATTTAATATCCTGGCCTATCATTACATGTGAATGGATACATTGGTAACTTCAGTACCTGCTCATTTACGGTTCATACACAGCATCATGGACCCATACGAACTCCCTCATCGAAAATCCAAAGATTTTTCAGCATATGTAATCAACACGGGCAATAGAGATCAACCGGATAAACACTGGGTTGCCCTTCAGTCCATAATACTTTTATCACGGATTACCTCTAAACAATGGCGTTATCATACACTTTATGCAAAGAAACCAATTTTTCGTAGTAAAATATGTTTCTTCGAGAATACTTATCCAACCATAATTCCTTAGGAGAACTACTACTACATCGCAAATTCAGCCGTCCCAGATACTACTTTTAGCTAAAGGGAGCTAAAAGTTGTCTGCCGACGTAGGTGGCGGTCGGGCGGAGTGATCTCCTCTTAAGTATAAGGATTGGCGGCAAAACCCATGAACCTGTAGGAATCACGGTACTAATTCAGTTCCCATAGTAAACCTATGTAAATGATATTAAAAATTCAATAACCTAAAATTTCTGAGTGCCCATGATCAAACCTATATTTATCAGTATAGATGAAACCTGGATGTCAGCTTCTGTGTAGAGGAAAGGATATGAGCCGCGTCATTTTCTGGACCTGCATGTGTTTGAAACATGTGCTTTCAATTCCGCACCAAAGAGTCAGGTGCTGATTCTAGTAATGAGTGTTCCAAACTCAAGATTGTTAAAGGACTGAAATTTCATCAATTAAACAATGTCTGTATTTATTTTTTTTTTTCACTTACAACTAGGATAAGCTCTCAAAAGATTCTTTTTCCTAAAACATAACTTACATTATTAACCAATCCTGGTCAGCCAAATCCGTATATACTCTATTTGATGTTCACCCATTTCCAGGCTGGTTCCCATTTTTCCATACCATTAGTACCGTGTGTCCTGTAAATTACTACTGGGGCGGAAGGGAGGACCGGTTTTAAGAGGTAGTAGTAGTTCTCCTAAGGTATTATGATTGAATAACGTATTTTAAGAAGAAACCCTGCTTCCGCTAATTTCATGAAGATTACAAGGACCAGATTGTATGTGGAAAATACTGCGCGTATTATCTTCATTAACAAAAGATTAGACTCCACTCAGTACAGGTATTTACATTGTTTTATTAATGCATTCTCACCAGAAACGATCACAGGATAGAGTGGTCATTACGCGGCCATTGCGGATATGGGTTTTTTTTTTTTTTTGTTCTTAAGCTCGACAATCAACTTTGCCAGCCATGTAAATATGTTCACTCTTAAAATCTTGCATTATATTGTGAATTGTGTCTCCATTTTCTATGACGTCTTAGGCGTTGTACAGGAATATGTGGAACCGTCCAAGAACTTTGGTGGAGCATATTAAAGTGTTGATTTGAAAAATAAGAAATATAGTTTCATAGATATTTTATTTTTAAGTTTTCCCTTCCATACTATACACACATTATCTATCTATTCATCAGTCTATCTGCATACGTTTCCACCACTTCCGCGTACCAAGGCAATGGATGTTCACATGAGTCCATGCATCAAGCATACAAGGCGGCTACTTCGTCACTTTTGTCATCTATTGCTCACAAGAAAACCTGAGCTTCAAAGAGAGAATAGACATATCTGAACAGGGAAGCTACCCTCCTGCACCAGGAGAGAGACTTCTTGCCACAAATGAAAAGGGAGGTCCAGAGAGGTATGTCCACTTCCGAATAGCCAAAGAAATTGTCTCTGAACTTCTGGAGGAAGACAGACAGCGGGTGAGGCAAAGGAGAGAACAAACTAGGGCCGCCTTCCAAGAATGGCTGGAGAGACAGACAACCGAAAGTGGAGTGGGGAGAGTAAGAGCAGGAAATAAAACAGGAGCAGGAGGACAACCATCACCGCCAAACTGCATAAGATCAGAAGGAGGATTGGGACCCTGAAGCCAGCGATCCTTACTTTAGGCTCTCGGTCTTGGTCAGCTCCTGGTCACAAGACAAGTGGTCAAACAGCTGTAGATGTTGAATTTAGTCTGACAGGTGCCACTACCATCGTCAATAAGCAAAGACTCTTCTCAGAGCAAACCAAACGGCCCACTTCAGGGCTATTTCCTAATTACTGAAAAGAATTATACAAGAATATAAATTACCATCATATCATGTCATAATCCCTTTTCCATTATAGTTCTGTTGGAAATAATGGTCGTTTGTTTGTAAGGACGAGTGTTTGTAAATACTAGTGCTGGTCTGTAAGAATGTGTGTTTGTCTTGAAGGATAAGTGCAGGTCTTTTGGGTGGGAGTTTGTCTATAAGTACGGATGTTCGTTTGTAAGGACACGTGTTGGTCTTTATGCATGGGTGTTGGGTTGTAAAAATGTGTGTTCGTTTGTAAGGACGTGTGTTAGCCTTTCTATATGTGTTCGTCTGTAAATAGGTGTTTGCCTGTCTCTACATTGGTATACAATTCGTCATCCTTCACTTTGGGTCACTATGGAACCAACTTTACCCTCAACCACACTGGGCCTCCATGGTACCTACACCAAAATCCGCCCATTCCCACTACTTGGGTATCCAGTCAAATCCGGAGAGTACAATGTGTCGAATCTTTGCGCAATACATGCCAAATTACTCTCTCTCTCTCTCTCTCTCTCTCTCTCTCTCTCTCTCTCTCTCTCTCTCTCTCTCTCTCTCTCTCTCTCTCTTCATTTCTTCATCCGCCTCCGATAAGCCTTCACCTAAATGTACATGTATGTACGGCAAAAGACCTTGAAGCAATATTTAATCCCATGGTTAAGTTAATTTTAAGATTTTTAGTGCAGCAAATGTCGCTGCATAAACGAGAATAGGCTATACAGTGATTGCTGGTTACCTTTTCTGGAGGATCCACCATTATTTCGGCCATATGAGTGTTGTCATAGGCATGTTTTTCCTTCAATTTTGCGGATTTTATTGATTTCGGACTCTTCGTATCCTGATAGATGCTTGAGCGGAAAGTCTCGGCGTTAACGAAGTACAACGATTGTGGAAAATGGAAAATTTTCATCCCAGGTGTCTCTCTCGCCTGGTAAACGACAATGATAGGATATTAAAATGAACGATCGAATAGTGCAATCTATTAAGAACGTAGTAAATAAATGTGGTGATCTTTTTTCATTTAAGAATGAATAACAAATTATTATCCTACATATATAATATATTCGTTGTGTGTAATTTGAATAATTAATAAATTGATTTTTAAATACATAAGTAACAGCCATCATTTACATGATGTATATATAATATAATGTAGTTTGGTAAATACAGTTTCTAGTCGTGATTTTCACAGAACTAATTCAGGGAAATGTACTTTACTGATATTTCAGCAAAAATAAACAGGATCAGTGTTTTGTCATTAAAATTTTCTTCATCCCCCCCCGCTCGCGCGCGCGCGCACACACACACACACACACACACACACACACACACACACACACACAAACCCCACAATGAAAGCACTTCATTACTTGTAAGGAATCGGTTGCATCGATACATACTATTGAATACAAAAGTTCTTGGTATGGAAAAGCATGTAAAGCCCCTTACCTGCTTCTGCGACTTGACATCCCTGTATAGCTCCGTACCAGGGAGATTGCCTAATATGGTACTAGCTTGGCTGACGAAAAAAGGTAATAACTCACTATAACATAGTTAAGTCGTCAAAATCAATGAAAACAATTATTAATAAAATTTATATATTTTATACTTGACAAATTTCAATACATGCATACTAAGACGACCTAAAGAAACATCGTGAGACAGCTATTCTGTCTTTCGTACCTCTGAATGACAATAAACGTAACAATGATACTGTATAGCGGTGTATTCATCTACGAAATAGTGAGCTGAACGAAACGGTTGAAGAATATAGTCCACTGTTTATATGTAGGTATTAATAGATTTTATCAAGATTTACTTTGCGGCGTTTATTTTAGGTATCCGTTTCGTGCGTCCACAAACAGAAGAAATCGTGACACACTGGAATGAACGCAATCGATCCGTTAAACCGATCCCCAGCATCGCTTTCTTCTACGCAACTTCTAGTGTAAATGTTTTCATCATTTTCATGTCTATAAATTAAACTTACTGATACGTTTAAGATAATAATAGAACAGTCCACTCGGGGTGGGTGGGTACTGTGTTAGTTTTTTTTTCGCGGGGGTGGGTGGGTGAGGATTTGTTTCCTGATAAATGCCGTTTAAAATGAACAGTATAGAGTTTGGGAGGTTAGAAAACTGTCTTAAAGTAAAAGAGTTATATCCCCTTACATTTGATTCCGGAAAATGATCGACAGGATGACCATTATAAAACCAACTCCAAGACCCAAATCAACATCCAGGACAACGGTCCCCAGGAACGTGACCAGCCATATCGTCTGTGGACAAGAAGGAAAGGTTTATCAGTATTCCAACAGGTCGTGTAACAATGGATGGAGATATACACGTAGATGAGATGCAAATTAACATACATATAAATAGAGTATATAAACATTTTGAGTAGGTATAAGGAAATATTTCACGAGTGAAATAAATTATTATATTGTCACTTCACTTATATCGAACCGAAACGCATAGACTTGGATTATTTTTTTTTCCACTGTGCACCAATACTGCTAATGAAAAAGATGTACCATTACATGTATAAAAAGAAGTTCAAAATGTTACAATAAATTTGGGACTGATTTTGTTTTTCAAATTTAGTTCCCAAATATAACCCGTATTTTGTCAAATGAATCACTCATTTTCGTACGAAACAGTTTTTTTTCTTTAACACTTTGCGTGCGCGGATTGAGCACTGTTGAGGTAGTGGTAACTTCGTCACAGAGAGGTCTGATTAGACAGCTTTTCTGATGGTAACATCTTTAAGAAAAAGATCGGAAGCTTGCAGTCTAGTTCGCTTACACGCTGCATCCCAATTCTGATAGTCACTTATGTCCGGTTTACAATCAGCACTCGTCAATCACCGGTATCCCCGTCATTTTCAAAAATTATTATGTGTTTGATGAGAGTTACAATCATTAGTATCATATTTAATCCAGAATTTTGTCCCGAAAACCTTTACCATTCTTCGTAGTGTAACATGTATCGATGGCGACGAGTGTCCAGTAGAAAACATGTCATCTGAATTCAGTCTAGGATCATTTGTAACATTCATTCAGAAGACTGTTTTAAATATGTCAATACCTGAAACCAACTCTTTTCGAAATTTTCTGTTGGCAATTATTTTTTGGGTACCTCCTCATACCTTACCTAAATGTAGAGCGTTTGTCGTGATTTTAAGATGTATTTATCACGATGGAGAGAGAGAGAGAGAGAGAGAGAGAGAGAGAGAGAGAGAGAGAGAGAGAGAGAGAAGAAGAAGAAGAAAGAAAGAAAAGAAAATATACATTAGGCCTAAATATGGAAATGAAACATACGTGATAGCAGGTGTTTTTGAAACGGTACAGAAATTAACTCCAGAAGTGATATCGCCATATCGCTACGATGTCTGCCGTTTGGCAGTTTATAGTGATGTCTAGCACTGAGGCATCATGCCACAGACATATAGCATGATGTCCCACCCAGTAACATTATCCTGACACCAGGCCGACCAGTCCTAACACTAACCTCTTAATGCGGAGCGCCAAGCGAGGCAGCTGTTAGTACCATTTTTACAAGTCTTTGGTATGACTCGGCCGGGGATCGAATCCACGACCTCCCGCATCCGAGGCGGACGCTCTAACCACTAGGCCACCGGAGCGGTCAGAGCTGTCAGTAATACTGTATGATTCCGAATGCATGACGACATAACAAGCATGCATATGTAACGACAAAATTATAATCACCTTGTTTTAAACTAAAAATTCTTATCTCACGTGGAATAACATAGAAAGGACAAACTTACAAAGTCAATTTTAGAAATGCTCCACAGCGATTTTAACTGTAACACTTGCATAAACATCCCTTTCAGTGCCACAATAATGATGGCGGAAAGCACACACTGAAATATACAAGTAGGACCATTTAGAAGGAAATTAAGGCATGGGGCAAAATTATTTTTAACTGACGAACCGCTAGATCATCGACAATTCGTATACTCAGTAGCAACATGTTTTATATAACTTTAATTTCCCACATTATTACGTAATTAAACATAATTCTGTTTGTTTGCTTTATTTTTTGCGATGGATGGGGTAGGGGTAAATATATGGAGATATGTATTATCAGCATTACATGCGCAATTACACAACGATTCACGCATAGCGCGTGCTATTATTTATTATAAGAATACTCGTGAGCTTACGACGATTTATCAACATTAAAACATGCTAACGGCTTTTATCTCACTTGCGGCAGTGCATAAAACAGCGGTCCCAAAGCCAGAAGAACAACCAGCACCAGTAAACACGAAACTAAGGCAGCTACCTGAAATAAAAACATTCTGTAAGCAAAATGAAATTATTGCCTGGCATTATTAATCATCTTCGCGAGCCATGGTTCCGATATGTTAATCTATCTACAACTGCGCTGCATTGTACATCCACCGAAAATGGTGGAGGCAAGTGACTTCAAAAGGATACTTTGTAAGTTTAACACTTAAAGTCTGATTACGTACCAAAGAGATGCCATTAAAAGTGTATTTGAAAGAAAGGATGTATTTGTCTTCCCATATGCAAAACGCGCTCGATCGAGTTAGGAAATGTATGGTTGTTTTATATGCATTTTGTCACCGAGATGTATACCATGACCATCTTGACACAGAAATCCAACAAAATAGCACAGCTACATTTCTTTAAATGGCAACAAAGGCGATGAGATGGCGATGCAGCATGTGAAAAAATATTATTTTAAAAATGAAGAAAATAAGGAGACTTATAATTTTATCACTCATTCAGAAGATATATAGTAAATCTGTAAAATCCTATTCAACTAATGCGAATCAACCAAAAATCAAACGAAATACTGCGGTCACAAAGCACGTACGATTTCTGATCTGATTAATTTTCTTTTTTTCAAACGTATTTTCCTGTCTGAAGGCGTTTAGAGTAGACATATGCCACTTTTTCTGACAATTTATTTTTTCGAATCATTTATACGCGTAATTTGATTTAATACACACGTGACTGACCTGTGTTTTACCACCAACACGTTCTTGTACGAGACTTCGAGACAGAGATGCAGCGCAGACGAAACAAGAGAAAAAGGACGAGATGATGTTACAGAATGCACTGGCTATGAGCTCCTAAAATTAAAGAAAGATATTTCAGTTATTATTTCTAAGATGTAATAGTGACATTTAATGCTAGCTGGTAACGATAGGTTTTGAAATTATCGATCAGTTGACTTGCATCAAAAACTTTCATATTATATTTGAAAATCAGTGTGTGATAACTAAAGTCAGGTCAAATGTACATAGTGTTTTATCCAGGACATGTAAAAGGTCGATTAAAGTGAAAGTTTATCTTTGGAAATTGATTTAACAGAATTAAGCAATTATCTACATTAAATATCAGAAGGTGCATAACTCGTGTTTAAACTGTGTATATCTCTATATGTAATTTTTGTATTTTCTAATTGAGCAATGCGATGACTATTAGTTATATTTATGTATTTGTATCTCTTCAAAATCACCATCACCATATGTCTATGTTTATATATGCACATTACATTTCGTCATTCAAGTACTTATGTACGTGTTTATTAGCATACAAAAAATTAGTTTTAAAGAAAGACGGCTACTCACTTGGTTAGGATTAATTGCATAGTCGTGTTTCTCCGCTAAAATCTTTGCCATGGAAATGGACACAGCATACACAACGATGGCAATTATAACGGCATCCTCGATAACATCAGGAATATGGACCAGCTGAGTAACCGACGGTGCTGGAAGCCTGTAGAATGAGACAAGGAATAAATAAATAAATAAATAAATAAATAACGTAACAAGTCTAAGATATATACTATTTTTATTTACGTCCCAATTTTTAGCTTTATTAAATTTGAGTGACTATTGTTTTTATTATGGCAAGTCGGTATTGGGAACATATTTCTCAAACCTAGTAGTTAGCGAGTTACTAGCTAGTTACTACGAGTACACGTTATACTGTACATTATTCACATGACTTTATGGTATTGTGGAAGATTTCCGTATAATGAACCGTCCCTAATTTCTTAACACGAAGAATTCGCGGGATATTCTCACGTATAAGTGTTTGTTATTTGAGCTAGGTGTAATTCTGTGTAATAGGAGTTTGGGTCATGTTCTGTGCTTCATGACGTGAAATGCCGATCTATCGCTTAGAATAGCGTTCCAGTAAATCATAAAGAAATGTGGGTCGTGTGAATGTGTGAAAGTTAGTAAATGAATAGAAAACGATTTGTGGTATTTGCGCGTTTATGAACCATCCAGTCAACAATGTATATTGTCTTGAGGTCTTTGGAACTAGGGGAAGCACCAACCTGGCCTCACGCAAGTGGTGTTTGATTCGCTCAGTAATGAGGTGCTGTTAAACCCCTGGGATATTATAATAACAATTTAAGTTTGAGAAATGCCTCGCCGTGGGACTTCAGTTTGATAGAAAAACTCCATTTCTGTGACTGATGTCTACAGTCCCCTGCAAATGGCTGCATTGCATAAATTAAAGAACGAGGAACAAGACAGAAATAAAACCAGACACAACACCTTCCTTAATAACATATCATACATATAGAAATAATACAGGTTTACTTTAACATAAAGAACGCGATAAACATAATAACAATACTACAAAATTAAGAATTGACAAGACAGGTACCACACCTGAACGGAATCTCCACTAGGGCATTAAACCGGTTTCACGGACTTCACCAGTATACTTGTTTTCCAGTATATTAGTACCTAAACAAAAGTCTCATAGTCTTTTAACTTCATAGACCACCTCTTAACCTTGGTAATTCCGTGAACATAAGAAAAAACAACAACAACAAAGATCTTGTACAAAAATATATCCAGAAACTAGGATTAAACAATGGCCTATACTGGAAAAGAAAGAAAAGAAGTAACAAGATCGATGGTCGAACTTATGTATAGACAATTTGCTGCGTTCAGTGATCTACATCCGGTTTTAAAAACAAAAATGAAACTTGTCTATAAAGAAATCCGATGGACGACACAGTTTTAATTCAGCTATAAAGGGCCGCTAAGAGACGACAATTTTCCATTATGTTTAGATTTAGATTCTCTAAAGGTGAAAGATGTCAGTAAAAGTAAGAAAACTGGTTTAGAAGTGTTCTTTATGAACAGATGTACTGTACATAGAAATATATGCAATGGCAGGTTTCGCTGGATTCAACTTGTTTTACTTGACTTTTGAAAGCACATCTCAGATTTGGTAATGAATTTATATTTTTTTTTAATTATTCATCACAATCATATTTCATACAAAAGACAATATTGAATTTATTATGCACATGTATTGTACGAGTTATCCCAGTTGACGAACCCCCGAACGCCACATACCCACCAAAGCAGCTCTTCAATTGTTGATTATTAAAAACTGTAGTGGGCTGCAAGCCATTCTTGTCCTGGACAACGCGTGAATCATTATGTAATGACACCTGTTGTGTGCATTATCGATCGAAATTATATCTCTAATAAAGTGAAAACATTTTTAAAAAGGAAATGTTGGTTGTACATAAAATGTTATACCAACAAGTAGATGTGGTTATCTTAGTTCTGGCGATTCGTCAATAACGGCCCCGATCGTCGATGCCTTTTTATTACTTTAGTAGTTTTATATGTGGCTTTGTGATGCCTCGTTTTTTTTGTTTTTTTTTTTCTTTGCTTCAACTATCATTTTCCCCATATTACCTACCCTCGAGGAATATCACCGACAACACAAACACCAAACTCCTTCTCAAGCTGGATGAAATAGGAAGCTACAGTACCGAAAATTACCTGCAAATACAAATATTTACCAAATGATCTAAAATATCTACGTTGTTTTACTAGTATTTGGTCAAGCACCACTATTTTTAGAAATCAGTCTAATCACAGTAGTTATCAGCTTTCAATTTTAGAAAATCATAAAATTGTCAGACCAAAATCAATGTTTGCTCAAATTTCTTTAACAGCGTGAGGGTACATGATAATAATAATAATAATAATAATAATAAGTTCATAAATTCTCAAGTCTTGTGGGTATAGAGAATATTTCTAAATCACTTGTGTACATGTAATTATCTTTTCGTACCACATCAGCTGAAACGGCAACCTATTTCATTATATACAATATGTAATTACATTTTGCGTGTCACGTCAGCTGAAACGGCAGCCTATTTCATTGTGTACAACATGTAATTATATTTTGCGTGCCACGTCAGCTGAAACAGCAGCCTATTTCATTGTGTACTACATGTAATTATATTTTGCGTGTTACGTCAGGTGAAACGGCAGCTTATTTCATTGTGTTTGATATGTAATTATCATTCGCGTGCCACGTCAGGTGAAACGGCAACCTATTTGTGTACAACATGCAATTATCATTTGCGTGGCACGTCAGGTGAAACGGTAACCTGTTACATATATAATGGTTACTAGAAGACGGTCAAAATATTTCACATCTGTAAAAGTGGCATATTTAGGATTCTAAGAGTGGCAGTGGTCACTTTTTCTTGATATCATGAACTTTAGTATGTTCTTTCTACTTCCTTTCCACTTCAAACCCTTTCCATATTAGGTGTATGCGTTACGTATTCATGTGGTAGGATTAGTTGACAGTCGGCCCTATTATTCCAATGGTTTTACTTCAGGCAACGCCGAACGATGAGGCACATTAATTATTGTTGTTATTGCTGTTGTTCTTTTTCCTTCTTGCAATCTTTTGGAATTCCATTTTGCAATAAAAAAAAAAAAAAAGGAAAATTAAATACCTCAGTATGTATTCAATTCCGTGTCTTCTAATTTTACAAGCAAACCTTCTCGACATCTCAGCTACGGACGCTTACACTTCACCGAGAAATAAATGCTGTTCTTTGAGTTTGTATCTGCGTATGCGCGTTTCTGTGCATTTTGATTTTGGCCTCTCAACTTATTCACACATTCGTCCTCGATTGACGAAGTCATACAAAGGAATAGTAACTGTATAAGGGTCTTACAAAATGACAAGCCTATCTGCTAGAAAGAATCATGAAATAATTCTAGTCGTCTTTTGTACAGCAA
>JAECUM010056038.1:0-18101 GCA_016617855.1 Megalonaias nervosa | reverse complement strand
TAACTGCGATAAGTCAGCGGTATTTTTTTGTTTTTGTTTTATTGTATACTCATCAATGATATTTTTCAGTTGGGTCTGCAACAAACAGACTTGCTCGTATCTGTAATGTCGCGCTGCAACAACATCAATCAAGTGTTTCACTATATAATTTAAGTAAGTGGTAATTTAGCGACTAATTCAAGCCACTAATAATACAACACGCCGAGGTCTTTTTTCTCGGGTTCCACCACAAATGTTCCCTCGTCGTTTTGTTCCAGTATCATTAACACAGATCCAGAAGATGCGTTGGCTGGAAAACGTCGTGAAACCGTGGTAGATGCCTTAAATGTTGTAGCGTCGAGTATTAAGAGTCTGTATATGCCGGTAACCTTAGCGGTATGTTTAATGGATTTATGGAGTAGTGTCCATGATGCTGATCCAGACGCTACTGTATATGTTACATCATCCATAATTCTTTTATGCCAGAGAGCTTAATGTCGATGACTGCTGGACACCCCAAAAATTCATTAATGGCTTTATTTGTGTTTTTGCGAAAATTTTTAAACTCGGTTACAGTAGTAGCATATTCAAATCTATAAGTGGTCTTTCCATCATTGATTGTCATTAATACTTCGTGATGATGTTGTTGTTGTCGACGTATTTCCTCGTTGCGGCCTAATCGTTTGATTCTGGTTCTCCAAGACCAGCAATTTTATTATTAGCCATAAAGAAAGAATCAGTCATTGTATCACCGGTGAATAGTAAACGATCATTGATCTCAGTTCTGATCGTGGCCTTGTTGCTGTCTACGAATTTTTGTTTTGCCACATGATCGTCTGATTTTGGTTCTCTCACATTTGTGCCCATATTGAGATCGCCATAAATAATATCTCCAATTCTTCTGATGCGTCCAACAATCTCTCTAATGAGTGCTAAGATTGATATCTCTGAATTTGTAATTTTGCCGTTTTTAGTAAATACCACTAAGTTATCTTCGGTTGCATCTGGAACTCGCAGAATAATATCTGCCAACGGGATATTGCTCGTCTTTAATCGTCCTTGTTGATCCTAGAAAGGCATCTTCATTTTGGTCCACATCAATGATACTCAAAAGATTAGCGAGCTCATCCTTGACCTGGTCAAGGGTTGTATATATGGATAAGTCACCTCCAGCAGGTCTTCCGTAAATATCTACCATTGTATATTACACTAAGACCTGTTTAAAACGACGGTGGACTACTATACCGTCTGGTGGTATACTAGTGCACGAGTTTATGAGGCGGTGTCGTTGATGATGACACAGCGTCGAGCACAGCGAGTACGTCACGGTCACATATTGGAAGATCAGTTGTTCTATGCGTTGGTAATGCTGAATACCATAGGAGAGTGTTTTGAAGTCTGTCGACATTTTTTAAAAATTCATTCTGTGGTGCCAACCCATGCGAATCGAAATAAACAACTCCACTAGGATCAATCGCGTATGCAACCAAGTGAATGCCTGGACCAGAACTTACATCGAGATTAATGATACCGGTTTCAAAACGGTTTGGCTGTTTTGGTAATTGATCACACATAAACATACCTCTGAAGTTTTTGATGTTTAGTTTTTTAGCAGCATCAAATAAATAAACATTGGACATGTGTCAACGATGTGTCCCAGGCAGTGTTAGACCTTGACCGTACCATGAAAAATGATTCCTAGCTCTCTTCGACCCAGTCCTTGAACGGATCGACCCTTTTGTTTGGATGTACTTAGTCCTTTGCCTGTTGGTTTCTTTACTGCCATCCCAGCGGAAGTTTCCAAGAGTATCATGTACAGCTGCTGTTTCAACAGCTGGGGATGCAAGCGGGTATCATTGCTTTAATGGCATCTGCAGAAAGATTAAGTTGTATACCAGTCGCCGATGGTTTGGCGTCACTGAAGTGCCTGAGATGACGTTCTGTCAGTGGTAGTGTATTTGAACCACCTGCGATCTGTGCTGATTTCAGTAATATTTTTATTCCAGAATTCTTCTTCGATGCCGATTGTAGCTTTTTTTTTAATCTGACCAGGACTCAGAGTGACACTATCATGATGATATGACATTATAATATCATGAGAGATTTAATTACATGTTTTCCACTGGGGCATCAATGACTCTCATTCGTCCACCAACACCTTCAAGGAACATTGTTTTGTCTGAGAGTATAACAGTTATTGCTCTGTAATTAGCAATAACTCTTCTTGCCGCACGAGCTCGAAAGTGTATATCAACGACGGATTGCCTAAATAAATCCAAGTGTTCCAGCGAAAAGTAATAAGTCGGATACAACGCTGTAAAAACTAGTAGTGATATTTGTAGACAAGAATCAATATTTTGTTCACGTCCCATGAATGTCAACAAACGAGGATATGCACGTGCAACATGATTGTTTTCAAAATTCAATAATATATCTTCGGATGGTTCTTGATGTCCATTTATTCTCAGTGAAATTTCAGTAATACCAAGTTTGTCAAATATCATTATATGATTGTTTGTGAGTTTGCTCGTTCAATATTTTGGAAAGCAACAAATATATGTCACGGCTCAGAGACACCTTGCTGTGATGCTATCTGCCATGTGAATAAACCAATAACGTTACTCTGAACTTTATCTGTGGTCATCGTCAACCATGATAATGTTGATTTACAACCAGAGTCCATAAAAGAGAGCAGCCGCTGTTCTTCAGCGAGTGATGGTATCATTGTTGGCATCCACAATGAAAGTTTTGTCAGCATTACTTTAGCTGCATCACCGACGGGACGCCAGACTGCATCATCGTCGGTAGCCTTTCGTACGAGTTCAGCCGTATGCTTGGCTCCGAAAATAACCTTTCTCACATTTCTGCAAAATCCAAAAATATGTAACAGTGGAATTGTACACGAAAAGTTTCTACTTCCGTCTTTCAGCATTGATCGACGTGCTGAGAATCCTAAGTTGAATTCTGGATTAGCTCCATGAACCACCGGCCACACATCGGCGTCAGCGTTGTCGGCATTGTTTCTTGGTCGTCTTATATTATACTGTCTGTTTTCAGAATGGTAAGAGGCATCCTTCACAAAACATCATCGACGGACCGCCTGATCTTGAATAATCATCGGAATATCTTGCTAGACCCAATATTGTCGTGGCAATGTCGACGTTTTCCAGGCATGATTCAATCTATCTTCCGTCGATGCTGTACGTAGCACTGTTGAACAACGCCGTGATGCCATTATTAATAAAACCAACCCTAACATCAACTCTACATTCATCTGTTTTTAAAATTTCACCTTCTGCTTCAGTAAATGCTTCTGCTTGTATCCTAAACTTGTAGCTCAATTCGCCCACGTTGTTTGCTCTCGTGCATCCACCGATTCATCTTTGAGGACTGGAGCATCCATGACAAATGCTGGATCAGATACACGTTTAAACATCTTTATTATTAATTCATTATCGTCTAACACGAAGACCACTTCCTGCCATCAGACTAGTAGTTATATTTTTTCTTTTTCTGAAAGGGGTAAACCAGCCAACTCTGCTAGTTTTTGATTCGCAGCTTGATTTATTATTTTACTAACATTTGCTGGCATAACGTCGGTGCTGGGCAATTTTACTGGCTGAGGTCGCACCGCTTGCAGTCTGTGTAATAATCGTGCTAGTCTGTCCGCGATTGCTGAGAATGCTTTGCTAGCAACATCACCAAAAGCACCAATAACATTATCACAAACAACGTCAATAGCTTTCATTCCCAGCTGCTTTGCAATAGGTATTGCTTTTGGAGCTATCCTTCTGAATAGACCCTGAACAACATCACCGAGTCCATCTCCGTAGATCGCTTTATATGTTGGTAATCGCGAATTTATCACCCTGACTATTAAAGGTCCACGTTGAGCATTATGTATGATCATGCTATTTTCTTGTTACTGATCTAATCGCATCAATCATCAATGATTTCATCGTCGTGGTAGTCATCAACAATTTCATCGATGAGGGACCGATAAACATTAATGCCCTTGATACCACCTCTAAATAATCTCTGACAAATTATAGCTGCTTCATTAATGATTTCTGGGAAATTATTGCCGACTCGTTTTCTGCCAATCAGAATTTCTAGTCGTTCAACATCGGCAAGGATGTTGCTGAGGCATGGAGTAATAAGACCACTCCACCTGGTATCTGTGCCAATACTAATTCCAGTGTCGCCGGGGTTTGTCAAAACTTGCATCTTGCCATTTTTCCTCTTCCTCACCTGTTGTTTCGTCTGCTTTTTCTTCCCTGCTTTTGAAGCTAATTTGCTTTCTGCTACTGCTTTTTCAAGTCGCCGCTTCATTTCTTCTTTTTTGTTTCCTTTCTTGCTTTGCTCGTTCAATATACTCTTTCACTGTCTGGTTAAAAATATCAACATTATTAGTATCTTCATCAGATTTGATCAGCGGAGTATCAGTATCGATGCGATATACATCCCTAACCCAATCGCTATATTTCAGAGTATCAACATACTCAGGTTTTACATACTTATCTCTATTACTATTATGATACCCAAACGCGGCAATATTAATTATTTGATCTGGGTCTTTGATAGCGGCAGCACCTTCAGGCGCAAATTTATCCATTATCTTGGTTCTGGTTTTCGGTGTTTCAGGATGTGGTTGAACTTCAGGTTGTGGTTGAGGAGGTTGCCGGCGTGGTGGTCAAGTTGCTCGAAGACGGTCAGCAATATCAACAGGTGTCTCAAGAGCCTTTTGTGCTGCCTTAGTTGCTGTAACAATTTTTTGTTGTTGGTTCGACAATTGGTTTAAATAACTGTTTTGCATTCCATGGCTAGTGTTGTTATTGATATAACAATGATTTAATTACGCAGATACCTAAAGTGTTCAGAGATAACTGCAACCTTCTGGTTATATTTAGAGGAGTTGATATCCACATACTCGTTAATCCCACAGGAGTTGTCGCCCTCTTGACACACATAACACCGCACTTGACCTGATTCACACGGTAGACACACTAGGCGTGGGAAAATACTTACACCATGTATACAGGTAAAGGATCGCTCGTGATACAACACACTAGTAGGTAAACGAAAACTCAAAAATACAAGCTTTAAAGAGAAAATAACCCATTTAGAGAGAATTCTCGGTGGGTTAGAGGCTTCGGTGGCCTTGTATTTTCATTTTCGTAGGAAGCCTTATTTTCAAAAATAACTTGCTCTAAAATTTGCAGGGTCCCCCCTCCCCCCGCTGATGTCCTATATGCAACTGGCTCAAAACCATATCATTGCTGCGACTTCTCCTATATGTGGGATACCACTCTGCAATGACAGGTTTGATGCTACGATGATTATTTACGTAGATTTCGTTCCACGTGTTTTACCATGTTTGTATAGTAGGCTGACTTATATAATATTTGAAATCGGTATATGGATTGTGCATTATAAGTGAATGTCTGCAATGCAACTTTGGTCCTATTAATTGTCCTTCATTACCGTTTATACCAAAGTGACTAGGCGTCCAACAGTACAGAATTGTTTTTTCTGGATTGCATTAACATCTTATGTTTCTAAAATTCTTGGGATATTAAAGCATTGTTAAATATTGTGCAGGGCTTTCGGTGTAAAAAAGGAATGCAAAACGATTGTAAAAGTTGTGTTTAAAAGGTTCCAATGTAGTTCAAAATCTCAGTTGGCTATATTTGCTGCTGTACAATTGGGGCCTTTAGCTAGTAAAAGGCTCAAAACGGTGCCAACGGGTGTTATTACGGCAGCTCAAACGTTATCTCCGTGTTTTTAACCGTCTATAAACAGGGACGTATGACTACAACAAGAGGTTCTGATAGCATTAAATTTACTAAGATATATGCGAACATGTTTTGAGGACTTTTGAATTGACAATGAGCACATA
Source organism: Megalonaias nervosa (assembly GCA_016617855.1). Taxonomy (NCBI): domain Eukaryota; kingdom Metazoa; phylum Mollusca; class Bivalvia; order Unionida; family Unionidae; genus Megalonaias; species Megalonaias nervosa. The sequence goes on along the minus strand of JAECUM010056038.1, from coordinate 12,223 downwards.
TTATTTACGGGACTTGCATAACCATAACCAAACTAACGATCTTGGAACACCGAATTTTGCATTATTTCTAACTAATGTGCGCTCTTTCTAAGTGTGGAAGAATTCGTATGCCAGATGGATTTGCACATTGTTTGATAGAGAAGTGAAGAGGTAATTTCGTTTCTTGGAGTCAAAGTTATGGTTCGTTTTTCCTTTTAATAGAGCCTTTCTGAGGAGAAAATTAGAAATGTACCCTGACAAAATAAGAGTCCATGATTTTATGTTGGATCAAGAATCGACGGGTAAGATTTACAAGTTGATCCATACACAAATGAGCAAACCTATCTACTCCCCAGTCCGTGTTTGCCACGACTCGTATTAAATCCAGGACGGTTTGACATTTGGCCCTGGGGTAACTAGAATGCGGATGGAAAGTTAGCTTAAAGTCAAATCTAAGTCCGAAGAATGTATTCCACCCCCAAAGTAGAATACTTTAACCATCAAGATAGAATTATTGTTCATCATGAATTAGATTTGATCAGCAGAATATCATTCAAACTGTTTCAGAATTCGTGAATTCGAACCCAAAGTTGTCGAAATGTATTAAGCAAGTAGATTCTGGTGTAAGTCATTTCAATATGATATTAATTTTATGTTGAACAATGGTAACATTCGATAAGCTGCCCCGAGTTAGGTGTGGATTGTGATTCATGAACATTGATGACATGCTGTCAAATAACCTGGAAATATGTTTGATTTATTAACATTTTGTGTAATTTTGTAGACGTCTCATGTGCGCGAAAATAACAGTACATAAACTCTTGTGTTTCGTATTACGATTTAATGGTAATCTTAACACTAACGAGTATCATCAACGAGTTTCTTTGAATCCCGAGTTGTACAGTTTGAATCCCGAGTTATACAGTTCGCTTCGAACCTAAATACTCTTTTGCAAAGAATGGCAAGATTTGCTATTGACTATGTTTGGTTTACCCTTATACAAAATGACATATTAAAATAAATTTTATGACTGTTAATTAATTTTAAAAAGAAACAAATATTCAAGTTGCGTTGTTCATTACAGGAAATTTATATAACCTTACACTAATGCTAGGTGTCTGCAATTCAAATCAGCAAATTAGGGAAGATACGACGGATGATACTCACTCAGAAAAAGACTCGATCCATCCAGTACCTGAATTTTCAAACATTAAAATCACAAAACTAAACATACCACATTTTAGATAAATCATTATACGTACAGAAACGATGTTTTGCGGAAAGGTCATATAACAATGCTCGCAACGCTACCTGTATTGCACTGGACTCCAACATCCTCCGAATGATAGCAATTGTTAGTTCTTGTATAACTGCATGTAGCTAGGGATGATTCTGTTCCGTGGCAGCCAACATCATCTAAAAATATAGGGCCACTTCCTTGACCATACCGGGCATTTCCTAATGCAACGGCACCACTTCTGCATTGGATGTAAAATATCATGATAAAAAAGTTTGCCAAATTTAATTAAAGCATTTCGTATAGGATGTATGATGAAAAACATAGCTTTGTGGATATTAATGATTGTGATAGGAGTTTCTTCTGCAGCTACTGAATATATGTAAAAGCATAGTTTGTAGCAACCAGTAAGTAAAAAGGAACCGTACCTACAAAATAATAACGAATTCAAAAAGTACAAAGTAATACAATTCTTAAACACACATGGATTCCTGTCACATAAATACTGAAACAGGTTTCTTTCTGTCATGCAGTGATTGCCACACACACACACACACACACACACACTCACACACACACACACACACACACACACACACACACACACATATATATATATATATATATATATATATATAATATATATATATATATATATTTCACGATGTTTTGGTCTGCCTATGCTCATTTGCTTCCTATATATTTCTTAACTAAACAAAGGATACTTCTTACTGTTAATTCTTCTCGATCCACTTTTCAAGATGTTTGCGGAACATAACAGAAGCTAAAGGCAAATGAGAGCACGAGTGTAAGAAAAACATTTTCGGCGTGGCCTAACGATCCCGTACAACACATATAGTCATACAAAACAGATGAATCACTCTTAAATACAAAATTTCCCTTTTTGTCGTTAGCTCTCTGCTCTTTGTACTTCAACCACGGGAAAATTACGAGGTCCCCTGGATTACTACAGAAACACCTCCTAGTATCGAGATATGGACCTGTTGCAACTTAGATAAGCGAAGAAAACAAACTTTTAATAGTATAGTAATGCACCATAATGACATAATATAAATGACATAATATAATAAGAAAAATTTGTTGCACAACAAAAATAATTCAGCAACATGATGTTGTTTTCGATTCAAGAGTTTTTAGGGAAGTGATACATACAATGATTTCAACATAAAGCAACGGTCTCGGTATCGACACACACACACACACACACACACACACACACACACACAAATATATATATATATATATATATATATATATATATATATATATATATATATATATATATATATATACATGACATGACATGACAGATGGACAGAATGATTTGCTATTAACATTTTTCATAAATATCTTGAGCAAATTACACTTATATATGCAAGCAGGTGAGCCAAGACAAGTTAGAAAAGTACTTTATATGGATCTGAGTAGAAAACGCCCTAGAATAACTATCTTCGATTGATTTCTTAGATAATATGGAAAAGAAAATTGTACGAGAAATGATAACAATTATTGTAGCTTTTCTGTTTCAGAAATAGGCATTTTGCACTCTGAATATTCGTAGGAGTTTTTCTTTTAATATACTATCCCAAGGATGATGTCTATAATAAAAGCACCTATACATATTCAAATTAATAATTGCATTATCATAAAAATATATATTACACAGGTAGCCCAAGCTGACGACACACAACCATGGCATCGATGTTTGAGAATAAATCGTCGCAGACTGTGCCCCAAACGCCATTTATATTAACTTCAACTCGCCCACTGTGAGCATCAGTACCATTTACCAGTCTAACATTAATTGGAGTTACGCCATCTAGACAATAGATGTAAACAATAATCATTAAAAGTTAGAAGACTAATTGATAATAGGTAATATATTATTGATTTTAATATGAAACAAGCCGAATTCAGAGTCCAGGTACTAGGCTGACATATGGTTTCCACGCAGTTGTCGTTTCTATATAAAGTGCATCAATTCACAATGCAATGTTAAGGGTGGCAATAATAATATTGCGAATGGTAATGGAAACGTTTTCCGTTTGTGCACGAGCGCTTGCGTTTCATTAGCAACGGAATGATTCTGCCTTGCATCGATTATTGTTTTTTTTTTTTCAGTGAATGTAGAAACGATAAATTGTCATGCATTTATATTAGGGACATTTGGTCTTATTAGCATCCATTTATATTATTTGCTTGCAATCTGCGTTCAGTCCTTACCTTCTGTTTGTAGCAAATCATGATAACTCAGAAATATAAACGCGGATATGAAGCTTTTTCAACCAAATCATTTTCCACAGCCTTTCTATCGTATTATTTTAGCTGGTCTGTTTTTATCTTGTCACTAGAACATTTCAAGTACTTTTTGATCTCAAGGATCTTCTGCATTATCTTCACTGTTATGAAGAGTGACTAATTCTATGACACGCTTTCTTTCTTTTCCAAGCTTCTTTAGACTATATTGACAATTGCTCATAAATCAGGGTACATATGATATTGCAAAATTTGATAAAGGAAATGTTTGTTTTTTTGTATTTATCTTTTCTTCTTCTTCTTCTCCTTCTTCTTCTTTTATTTCTTCTTCTTCTAAGTATTATTATTATTATTATTATTATTATTATTAAAGTGTATTTCAAGCAGATAATAATAGTTTATTTCTGGAAAATATACTTTTACATACCTAGACATGTAACGGCAGCGTCTTCAGAATGGCCACAATTATTCTCACCAAAGACTCTATGTCTGCAGTCTGCGATATTTGTCTCTGTCCCAATGCAAACAACATCATCAAGCCAGATGGGTCCAGTAATAGTAAATGAAATGCCAGTCCTGACAGTTGCATTCCTGAGAAACATATGCCGAACATTAAGAATCTGTTTGAGATATATGCTACCTTTGGACTCGAAGCTTCTTAAAAGACATTCCTTTCAGCATGATACGAAATAGTGATTAACAAAATGAAAAGGAAAATCGCTAATAACGAAATCAATACGATAAGAACTTCCCAATCACCTAATTTCACTTTTTCTAACAACGAAAATTATTACCAAAAAGCAAACTTTACGTTTGATGATTAGGGCCGATTCAGGAAATAGAGAAATCCGCTAAACTAATCCATATTGATATTTGCTCACAAGCTATGAAAGGAAAACATAACCAAAATAATGAGTTACATGTTTGAAATTTACTGGAATTATTATAATCGTGAAAATGAATATAAGGTCGATGGTTATTACCGACATAGGAACTTCTCAGTCCAACACGGGAAGTTACGTTCAAGGTTGCATTATATAATTTCATGTAATGCAGAGGTGAGAAGTGCGACCGTTATTGTAAAGCATAACTTTTCAATGAATGTAATTATTCCAGATATATAATTATTTATCGCTCTAGCCACAATCATTCCTGATACGATACTGAATATCGACCAATAAAATTATGAATTCAACCGCTCCGGTGGCCTAGGAGGTTAGAGCGACCTCCTCGGATGCGGAAGGTCTATAGTTCTAATCCGGCCAAGTCATACCAAAGACTTATCAAATAGCACTAGCAGCTGTTTTTCTTGGCGCTCAGCATTAAGAGGTTATCATTATGACAGGTCGGCCTGGTGTTTGGGTAATGTGGCCGGGTGGGACATGGTGCTGCATGGTATGCCCCAGTGCTTTACATCTCTACACACTGGCACACTGCAGATACTTTAGCGATTTGACTAAAATTTGTAAATCTACGTTAAATATAAATAAAGCCCATAAACACAATTCTAAGTTTCAGAATTGTCTGTGTCCAGTAAATCGAAATGAAATCAAACTGACATATCACACCACAATGAAAAAGATTCAGCAATACATCTTTGGATGTAAATAGAAAATATGATATGGTGTCAATATTATTTTAAGCTTTATGGTCAAAGAATGCACGTATGACCATTTGGTAAGTGTTTCCTTCAGGAACATGGTATATGAATATATACTCATGCTAGTTTTTCGAGCAAGTAAGAGATGATACTGGCCTCCCTTTGCTCAATAGCACGATGAGAATGAAAACAAGCGTTACGTCACCCAGGTTGCCATGCACGATAATATAAAAATAAAGTATCTCGTTTTGCATTTGTGTAATATTAGTCATGGAATTATACAATTATATTGTATGTTCTAAAGCAGAGGAAATATAACTAGGGCTGTCAGAAATATCACAATCAAAAACCAGGCTAAATGGATGCAAGTAAAAAATTACTTAAATCTCTCTGGTAATACATGGATATTAATATAAGTGGAAAGAAAAGAAAGCAAATTACGATCTGTGAAACACAATTTGATCTGTGGTATACCCGTTACGTTGACAAGGATGAAACAAATGTTATCAATTGAACTCATAATTATTAGTAATGTTATTTTTTAATATGTAAGCAAAGAAATAAACAACAAAACTTAGAGAAAACCAAATAAAACAACAACGACAGAACACAGCGCCAATGTAAGTTTTATTCGAAATTATGACGACTATGGGTTTTGAGTTTACGTCAAAGAATACCCGTAAAGATGGGTTTTGAGTTTACGTCAAAGAATAACCCGTAAAGATGGGTTTTGAGTTTACGTCAAAGAATACCCGTAAAGATGGGTTTTGAGTTTACGTCAAAGAATACCCGTAAAGATGGGTTTTGAGTTTACGTCAAAGAATACCCGTAAAGATGGAAATATACTGCATGTGCTACATCTTTACTAATTTTGTATTAACCTTTTATCCAGACAGGAATTTATATTAGCATCTAGTCGGTTTCTACATGTGATCTCAAAAGGGGCATGTGTGCATACTAAGCATGTCCCGTCATATCCAATGAACTGATTGAAAAGATTTTTTATCTGCTTTCAATATTTAAAGAAGAGAGACGGACATACCGAGAGACCTGATCTGTAAATAGCTTCAAGATATAAAATGACATTTGACACAAATAAGTTTCATGGTCAGTTTAATATGATACATTTCTCTTCCTGCACAAAAATAGGAAGAACAGCATACCCGTCAAGTAGAGACGATCATATGTAAAAGAAATGTTGATAGCTAATATCAGGTATCTATGAGAGCATTTTTAAAGCGCCAGTTTGTTAAGGTTTTCTGGTATAGAAGTCTATTGGTAGTAGCCGGTTGGAAAGGTTATCGGTTTGAAAAATTACATGGCCAAATTAGATCTGGCTGCTGGGGATAATATTGGCTCATTCTTTGATGTTATGAAAGTCGTTGGGTGGAGGTAAAGCATCATGTGCATATACGTACGAATCTGGTACTGGATAAATATCTTTTAGCCCATATGTTTAGCTCAGAACAGTGTTCTTGATTTCTATGTTCGTCTCTGTAGTGTCTTGACAGTTTTTTTTTCTTGATTTATCTCCTTAGGACCACCCATATGCAAAGGTGTTCACGAAGAAGATTTAAAAACATTAGGTCTGAATCCAATAGATTTTTACAATAACTGTAGCTAATTTATGTATCTCCAAAAGTGAAATTGGCGGAAGACACATATGCGCACTTTGCTGCAGACAATAACTATATATACTTACGCTGTGTATCCAAGCATTTTACAGATGACACCGGCATCTCTTATGTCAAATGAATCATCGCAAATTGTTCCCCAAACTCCAGCGTACTTGATCTCAACAATTCCTGTCCAAGGTCCTTCGCCCCCAATCAACCTCACATCCACTGTCCCAGATAAAGTTTGGTTATCTGTCAATTAAAGCATGTTTGTTTGGGTATCGAGTTTTCTTGTGCGATAATATATTCCTTAGTTATTTAAAGATAGATGAGAGATGGTGGGGATAGGAGCGGCAACTTTCCATAATATTTCTTGTTAGTAGATGCTGTGGTTAGATATCGTGTGTCAGGTTACAGATAAGTAATAAAGGATATATATATATATATATATATATATATATATATATATATATATATATATATATATATATGAGTGGGTGGTGGTTTGGGTAGACGGGTGCTCCTCTGGCCCAATATATAAGTGCAAAACAGGGGTGCGGATAATTGGAAGAGATAGAGAACATGCGCTATATTCAATGAATTGAGCTGATTTACTCAAGAACACTTGTATATATTTATAATAAAATTTCGGAGCACACTTCCATTATGGATGAAACATTAACTACAATAACGACCACTATATATGTGAGTATTCGCGTGCAACTACTTTGTAATTTATTCAGTGAATTTACTTTCATTATATTTTTGCTCATTTGACCGTATGCTGTGTGGTTTTGTTTGTAGTTATAGAACGAATAAATGTTCTGAGTATGCAAGATATGTAACCACAACTTCATTACAGAACTTACCACTACATATCACCCCTACATCTTCATCATGGCTACAGTCGTGTCGTCCATAAAAGCTAGTCTGGCAGTTTGTTAGAGAAGCTTCCGTCCCCTTACAGTCGACTTCATCAAGCCAAATGGGCCCTATTCCTTGACCTAGACCAGATTTCGGGATGGCTATTGCAGCTTGACTGAAGGAGTGAAAATTAAATTTGATTTTATTCAGCAGTAACACTTTACTGGTTAATGTTTTCATCAATCTAGGAACAAAACTATCTGTACGATGTAAGCAATAGATTCTTCTAGACAGTTACTTTGTATTCAAAGTTTCCTCTAAACCCAATATCCCCTTCTCTAATTTTTAGCAAAATGAATGTTTCCAAGATAATTATAGACCATATGTATATGCTATACTGATCCATTCTGGACACCAAATTGTGACAAAGAATACTAAAAGAAAGTGAAAATGGATGTCGTAGTATTTCTTTTTTGTGCAAAAAAACAATTATTGTAACATATCCTACATGTACACATATATACACATAAACAATTATATACACACACCCATACAATCAGCATACATATGTAGCCACACACACACACACACACACACACACACACACACACACACACACACACACATGTAATGACTAAGATTTGGAACAGTTCCCAAAAAGATGAGATAAAGTCTCTCTGAGTTAATACATAAAGAACACATGCTTGTTGGAACTTTTCCAGTTTTGTTGAAGAATGTATTTGTTGGTAAAAGTATATGCCTTATTTAAAGCATCTCAGTTTAGGATAGGTATTTTAAAACACAATACAGAGTATTCCTTCCAGGCAACTCTCATAATAAACCGACACTTTTGATTCGATTTCAATTTTAAGTTTTGAAGGTATACTTTTACAACCGTTGTTTTCCTTAATAAGCAAAATTACAGCTCTATGTACAAATGGACCTCATATATTTCAATTAATATTTATATGCCGTTTGTTAAAAAAAACGGAATGGCCCCGAGTATGCCTTCAAAACTCTAAAATGTTAACATGCCTTCCAAACTTGTTACAAAAATCATCTATATTAATCCATGAACAGTTTTCATTAACTATATAGTTTACATACATTATTTCATTTTAAACCCAATGCATCCAACGTGAATAGTAGAATTGTTCCATACTGGGGTTTTATAAAAATTGCCCAAGTTCTCTGCAGCAAATTTGTTATGTAATTCAATATGAGCTGTAAATGCATCAGGCTAGAATGCATTCAAAGTATTTCTCACCTTTGTCATAGAACCTAAATCAAAAGTGAAAATATCTATATTTGGCATGGAAGTTGTTAATTGAATGAAGACGTTGTGTACAATATGTACATGCATATATTATTCAGAATAATAATGCGCTACAAGTATCTCATTGCAAAGCTAAGAAGACATTGAGCTTTGAAATAATTGCAAAAGAATAAAACTTTTATTCTACCAATTGTTGCTAAGGATTGCTTTGTCCATTGCTTGAAACAATTTAAAATTATTTTCTCTTATATTTTCAAACTATATTTAAGTCATTTTATACGCAATGATATATATATCCAGCTTAATTTTAACAGCTGATGAACTATGTATGCATTATAAGTCTTACTGCCAAACCAAACTGCTCTTCCTTTAATAATATGAAGTTTCAGTTCTTTACTCCTTGAAAAAAGCAGTCTACTTCAGTAGGCTATTATAGGGATGCACAGCAATCATTAAGACTGAAACAATTATCATCTGCAAACTGTGGCAGTAATTATTTTGTTTCCTTTAATTTGAAACCTTTTATATTCTTATTATTATTTAATAGTATAATAATGTTTTTGTACATAATCAGAAACGATATGGAGACATTGGATCACCCTATCTAATACCACTGGAAACTTTGAGAGACTCTGATATAAAGTCATTTTGCAAAATGTCAGATGAAATAGGACTGTAGAGTGGTATTGGACATTCCTAATAATTACCCGAAAATGAAAGATAATTAAAACATTATGAATATATTTGTTTTATAAAACCGAGTCAAATATTTTTTAAACTCAATGAATAATAATAATAATAATAATAATAATAATAATAATAATAATAATAATTATAATAATATACACGTAATGTGCAGATCATCTTTAATGTCCACGATAGTATACACGTTCCTGGTATTTTCTCCAATATATCTTTCGTTTTTTGGAAATTATTTTTATCGTCAGGTAATATTTCATTCACTATTTTATTATTCATTTTGGTATCACATCCAGCTGCTAATTTGTGTACCAGATTATGTCAAGAGAATTGAAGGCTATTGTTTGAGGACTATATAGGATTACTCTCTGGTATAAATTTATAACGCCTTTTTTTGGAAATAGTTGGTGACGATCCAGCTTCGTTTGCTTCAATAATAGTTCACGCTAGAAATTCCCCAATGGCAATCCAAAAACTTGTAAAGACAATCCTGCAGTGAAACCACCTGATCCTGGACATTTTATTCATAACGTTCAAGCATCCAATATCACATGTTGAGTAACTTTGCTTTCTAATCGTAATGATTGCTCTTGTTTAAGCCTAGATAATTTACAGTTTCTGCAAAAATCATCTAAACCTATTCCCTCTTTCTAAGTTTCTGCATAATATCGATTTCTATGATCCTACTCATAGAATATTAATTCAACTAGTAATTTTCTATATTCATCATTCATTAAATTATTATTATTGTATTCACACAGTTTATTTTGTATGTAGGTGGCAAACATATCTTGTCGGTTTATTCTTCTTTTATTCCCATTAAACCCTGGATAGAACAATACCTCTTCAAAATGCGTCTTTTCTCATACTCTCAACTTATATCTGTTCAGATTTGAATAGTTCTAAATCATAAGATAGCACGGGAACTCTCTAAAGGCTGTATTTGTTGCATAAGTTATGTTCTCCAGTTTTAATTTACATTTCGTTTTATGTGCAGCAGATGAAATTAATTTTACACGAATTTCCATCAACAAAGGGTCTACAATAATTAATTAGATACAGCAAAAACTAGATCTGGATTAAAAACTTGTCAGTCTTAATTAGTTGAAGCATATCTCAAATGCATCCTCTACATACAATGTGTCATTTCATCAATTAATTTTTGATCTTTAGGAAAATTGTTAGTTAATTTTCAAAACCTTTCTCTCATAAAGTCTGGTGAACACTAATTTAATACTATTATGGAATGGTTAGAAATATAACTTGGTTAAATTGTCACACTGTCTACCTTTGGCATAATAAAATCAGACACAAGAAAGGAGTCCAATCTGGCTTGCTTTATAGCTGTGTTTCTTATCCATTCATATGTCTTGAATTCTGCATTTAATGCGCTAAATGGATTAGCGAGCCCAAAAGATTTGCAATAATACATTTCTGGTACTAAGACTGTTTTCTCTTAATATATTAATCAGATTGGTGATTTTGAACTAGGTTTATGTCCCCAAGTATTGTTACTACTCTATGGGCATAAACTAAGTAACCGAAAGAAGAAAAGCCAAGACGTTTTGCAACAATTAACAAAGAATGTACAGTAATGTGAACTGAATCCAACATGATGCTGATAAAGTTCTATGAAAGTTCAAAAGAAAGAAATGTTCTGTATATATTTCAAAACTGGAAGTGTACTGGTCATCCATGAATCGTGATTTTTGTCAAAATGGCGTTGTGCAGAACTCTAAATAATTCACAACTTTTAAAGACTAAAATTAAGTCAAAATAATGAGCACTTTCTTTTTCCACTGAAGAGTCCAAACAAATGTTTTTCCTCTGGAATAATATCTAAGAACAACATAAGACACGACTGCAGACATGATGTTGCAACAGAAACACAATCAATATGAATGTCGCAAAGACAGGAATGATTATGAATACTCGTTTCACTGCCTATATACATACACCCGCGGGAAGGATCACACTACTCAATGTATCTTGAAAATTCATATTTATGTGACCTACCCCAACCAATTGGTAATTACGTAAATTTTCTAGAACTTTCCAAACCACATCAGCCAATGAGTAGTTAACCCAAAGTTGTCATTTACACTATTAATAGGAATTGTCAAGATATACTAAGCATCTATTTACATATCGTATGCAATTTTACGCTCTGGTTAGTTCTAAAACAGACCCTAGTCACGTGAGCAAATTGTAACTAAAGATAATGAGAAATGACTACAATCGACAGCCATGAATAAACATTAAAAAAATTATATACAATTATGTACCAGGAGTTACATGAATACAGATATACATAACACTGTGATAAGAAATAAGTTTTCATATTGATGTATACTATCAATGGTATTATTAGTAAATTATGGATATTCATTACCTGACCCCCACATAATAATTAAATAATTCGTTTCACCAAATTTAAAACCTAATACATTCGGATGACCATCAGGTTCTTGTGCTATATATTATATAATAGTCAAACTGTTATTGAATAGAGTACATACTAGTATTGCGTGTGACATGTAAGAGCCGGGAATACATTCAGGACAGCGCTGTGCTCTAATATACAAAACTGTGTCTTTTGCAAAACGAGCAAATAATATATATATATATATATATATATATATATATATATATATATATATATATATATATATATG
>JAECUM010056037.1:0-11172 GCA_016617855.1 Megalonaias nervosa | reverse complement strand
GAGAGAGAGAGAATGAAGATCAGACTGACCTTATACAATTTATCAGTCAACAATTTCTATTTCATGTGTAAGGTCACTTGTATCGCCTTAAATGGCAGTACTTTATCCTTTACTTGAAATGTATGAAATACAAGTGACTCCAAAAGAATGTATATTCTTTTTGAGGTAATATTTAAAAATAATAGACCACAACATCCTGTCAACAATAACGACGCACGATGCACTTTTAAATTATCTGCCATCATGACAATAGCACAATAGCACTGACACAATCAACTTAGAATGAATTTTTCTGTCTGATCTTTTCATAATGGTATCTTCAGTTTTCATTTCTGTAGTGCGTAATTGTTTCTATATAATTCTTTGTTTTTCTTGGCTTCATAACGTTCCATCCTCTTTAACAAACTTAGTTTCTTTCAGTGCTGAATGAGAATCGCCCCACTCCCAAAAATTATCTAATCAAGTTTACTACTCTATATTAAGAGTGTGTACATGTTCTAACTCCCAAGTCGGACACGGAAGCAATCAATCAATCAGTCAATCAATCAATCAATCAATCAATCAATCAATCAGACTGTCTTTAGAAGAGAGAAGTAGGGTTAACTTGAAGGGTTGGTTGACCGTTCGTTTTCTCCACTCTGTATTAGAATATTGAAAATGACTGTGTATGTGTCAGTGTGCTGAGGACAATCTAACTGCTGAAGGTACACCAAATTGCGATACTTTCATTCAACCCTGAGTAAAAGAAAAGGGCATAGAAATAGTTTCGTTTTCAACAAGGACTGTTTACATGATACGTTATAGACGCAAATGATCGATGCGTAATGATATTACTTTTTCGTTAAAAATCAAACTGAATTATTAGAGAATGGAAAGTGCACCTTCCGTCACATATATTTAATGTACAATGGAAAGCAATTTCAACTGGCGAGCGGTTATGTGCTGTTTGACCTTAACGACATCAATAATTCGAGAGTTTTCAACAAGTATTTTTTCATCGCCATTAGCCTTGATCAGACAGTGTACCTTTGAAGCTGACGAGCGTCTTAAAATGGTAAGATACTTTGAATTTTAGCCACGTGCTTCATAAAGAATCTAAGACTTTGAATATTATTTGGCAAGTGCTCTTTCTCTTTCAATAGCTGTTCTGATACTGCGGAGGCTTTACGGTGTAAATCAGATCAGTGATGAAATTCAACGCCCAGCACAACCAGAATATATAGACACAAAACTGACATACATTTACCAGAAGTTCCAAAGTGTTGGCCTAGCAACACGTTTGAACTAGAAAGCCAGCTGAATGCCAGCCTATGTCTTTATATTTTAACAGCGTAATAATAGGTTGGCTATTCGCACCATTTCGACTTTGGCTTTGAGAGACCAAAGTAGTTACAACATAAAATAAATTATGATAGTATACCTACATATAGTTCGGAACGGGAAGTTCTGGATTGATACCTCACTTATATGTTGATGTAAGATCATATATGTAACAAGAAAAGTAAATGCAAGACGACATTGTACAGAAAATAGTGTATCTGCAATGCAGTGTTCTTATTCATACTGCATATACCGTATTTTATTCACTGTTGCACATTTTTCACTTAAAATGATATAATCTTTTCCTTTACAGAAACCATTCCCTGCAATACACAGATATTTGCATCTGGACAGGTATATCATTGTATATGCATTTTTTGTGTGGCTGAAATTGAATTGAGTACGATCAAGTACATGGAATATTTAAATCAATGCACGATTCTATTCAAGTCAACCAGATCCACTAAATGAACTGTTTGTTACCCGCTCACAATACAGAACGATCAAGTAACTGTGTCATCCTACGGGTGTATGACAATGGAATGCAATTCAACAAGTCCCGTGCTTGTCCGTCTCAACAGAAACCCGGTATCACTTTACGTACATGTGTCTATTTATTTATATTTATTATTCTTCAAATTTGACACTGTGGATTCGTATAATAAAATTTGTGTTGGTTCTCATGTCTTAAATTAAATATATTGCGAGTTACTAAATGGTTGTCCATTGTCTGACGAATATAATAAATCTTCATGACAAAAAGTTGAAAATTTACTAGGAAATTGCCACCACAATTCGATTTAAATCAGGGGAATATTAATTTATTATTTAATTTACTCACAATTTTATTTCTAAAGGGGGATTATTATTTTCTACCGAATTATTGCCCTGTGAGAAAAGGAATAACTGACCTATTTTCTTTCAAAAGAAAAAGAATTTTACGTGATGCCAAGATTTGTTTTTATATTACTAACTTCAGTATCTGGCCCATGAACTTACAATCATTTTATTTCCATTTTACGAGCTGAACATGAAAACATTTTGTGTACAGAAAGTTTTTCTCTATATCTTGTTTTCCGAAAACCGAACTAGATATATCAACACAGAATATTTGCGAAGTTTCTTTTCAGAAATTCATCGTGTAAATCATATTCAAGACGTATCACTTGTACCTAATAATATAGACTCAACATAATAGTACTGGTATATCGCAAGTAGAGCGACAAGTGACAGAAAGATATGACGTCATTTTCCAGTGAAAAGAAACTGAAGATAGAGTTACACCCCCAAATCAGATACCCAAAAATTCAGACAGAAATTCAAGGAGTAAATCAGGTAAGGTAACGTTTTCCAGCAACTTACACTTTGCCTCCGTAGCTTATTAGTCGAAATATCATTTCTCAGCAGACGACTACTTTCTACCTATGAAATTTCTCATTTCTACGATATTGTATATGTAGGCATCAGTTTTACTAGGAGATGACTAGCAAAATATTTGCCAATGTCCCCTTTCCTCGTCACCAATTTATACTTATTCCACTTATTACCGACTTTCACAAACCACCTAAGTTTTGATAGCTATGTTTTTGAAATTATCTAGTGGTTTAAGGATCTTTCAGATAGAATATAGAGTGATATTGTATTGAGGTCAAGAACTTAAATTCGTCACACCAGATAAAATTGATGATTATACTATCTCTGGTTTTCTCCAAAAATGAAATGCCCCAACATTGTACGAATATTGGAAACCAGACAGTTGTCAATAAAAAGAACTCACCACTGTAATGATGCTTTATTTAATCAAGACTGAATGGTAGGACCTGGAATTTCATAATTTTCTAGCCTTCTAGGTAAAGGCGATTCATGGGAATATATGCTACTTCATTTAAAATAAGATTAAACAGTACAGTAATTTCTGTATTTCTTTCGTATGAAACTTTATTGCTGAACCACGTCAGGCAGAGAAAGAGAATGTAATTCATCACAGTGCAAACAGGTGAGAGCGAAGTACAGAGGTGCAGCTTGCGTGTTGTATAAAGTCAAAGAAGTTATCCATGAAAAGTGGGGTATCTTTGTTTGGGGGTGAGGATGTGAGTGGGTGATACTACTACAAAGCAGTAGTACTAGCTTCATCACCACTAGCAGCAGAGAGGGTGAACCCTACAACTTTGCAGAGACCTTATTTTTTGAAAACTAAGGGTTCCTACGAAGGCTAAAAAAAGAAGTTTTTGCATTAATAATGAAAACTTCTCTAATTGACCAGATTTTTTCACGTGCTGGTCACTACGCGTATGTCGTTCACCCTCTCTGCTGCTATGAATTAACCAAATATTTTATCAAGACCTATTCGATATCTGGATCTTGGGTCATGTAGATTTATCGTTATAAATCCAAACGGAACAGCTTGTGCTTTTGAAAAGAAGTTTTTAAATTTGATCATGTCCATGTCGCCTGAACACCAGGTATAATAAATATTCTGTAGAGTATAATTATCTACTCCATTAAACACAACCAAAATATTGCAGTTGTCTCTGATTACTTTTGGAATTTGTGTATATCGCTGGGTAACATAAATCACGTCCGTGTTTTTATGTCTACCTCGCGAAAATATTCTAGCTGGATTGGATTGCTTGTCCAGCATCACATCATCGTATACTACGAGATTATTAATGAATCCATCTAGGTCATCTACAGATGGAGCTTCATCAATATCGGTTATAAAATCAATAATATCATTTCCATCTTCGTCCAGTAGTTTTGCATTTTTATTAAAATCTTTAAGTACTTCATAACATCGTTGATCATCTACAGATGGTGCTACTAAATACAGTTTGTTCCACTTGAGCCATCTCATTATCAGATTAAGCAGTAATTGCGTCTTCCCACTTCCGGACGGACCTATTATAATCATTCTGATAGAATTTGGTAACGCTGGATGGTGCTTTACTGGCTCTTGTTTTCGTGTCACAGAAAAGTCAATTATATCCATATAATAAATAATATGAGTCTATATTGTGTTCGATGCAGAGCACCTACACATACTGCTGAATTAACGACAATAACAACAAAAAATAAAAGACGCGCACTTACAGGTAAGTGTGTGAAATGTGGTACAAAAAAATATAAATTTATTTCATCAAAGACAGGTGGGGGGGATATTGCTGCTTCGTTAGGAAAATTACCAGGAACTCCATGGGCTAAATACCCCGGTGAGAAACATCTTCCGGGATATAATTACTGTGGTCCTGGAACTCGTCTCGATATCAGACTCGATAACCAAGATCAACCAAGACCCGGAGAGTATCCAGTAAATAAGATTGATCAAGCATGTCATGTTCAGGATGTCGCTTATAAAAGTCCAGATTTGCAACAACGACATCTCGCAGATGTGAAATTGATTCACGCATTAAATTCTATACCTAATAAATCTCTCAGAGAATCTCTCGCTAGCCTTCTAGTAAAAACTGCTATGAAAGGTAAACTAGTGCTAGGGGCTGGCAATTAAATTATATAACTATCATAATGGAATCTGTTTATTATTCCCCGAGAGGGTATTGGAGAGGTAAAGCAGCGATTAGTAAACTCGCCGAAGCAGCAAAAGTTTCACGTGATGTTGCTGCATCATGGTTAGCACGACAGGCAATATGGCAAATCTTCCTGAGTCCACCTAAAAGAATTCAATACGCGCATTTTGATGTTAGCGTTCCTAATGAAGTTCATCAAGCAGATATTTTATTTTTACCACACGATACCATTAAAACACGTAGACGTCAATACACGTATAGATATGCGTTAACTGTCGTTGATGTTGCGAGTAGATACAAAGAAGTGGAGCCATTATCAACAAAGACAGCATCTGAAGTTGCATCTGCGTTTGAGCGCATTTATCAACGTGGTGGTCTACGATGGCCACGGTTATTACAAGTTGATCCTGGTAAAGAATTTCTTGGAGTAGTATCATCGTTGATGAACAAGCATAACGTTAAAATCAGACGAGGACATACTGAAATTCATCGTGATCAGGCAATCGTTGAACGATTTAATAGAACACTTGCTGAGCGGTTATTTGGATACCAATATGCAAGGGAAATATCCGCTGACTTTAAGGATAGATCTCGTGAATGGGTTGCAAGATTACCGAGTGTGATAGCTGCGTTGAATAATGAAATTACTCGTGCAACTTCCATGAAACCTTCTAATGCGATCAAAAAAAAATATATACCCCGTAACTACGGAAAACGTGAATCTTTCTCTCAACCAGTATTAGGTAATGTAACTGTAAGATATTTATATGAACCTGGCGAACTTGAAGGTGGTAAAAAAAGAGCAACCGATCCTATCTGGAGCGTGACTACACATAAAATTTCTAGCGTGGTAAGATCCACTGGTAGACCTCCAATATACAGACTAGATTCTACAGCCCCTCAACGTGGATTTGTACGTGAACAATTGCAAGTAATTCCTGAGGATACGCAATTACCACCAAGCTCAATTTTGTAAACGTCCAGAGCCTCGACGTCGATTACACTCAAGACAGGTCAGCATCACATTATCACGTGTATGACCGAGATCACTATTAATTCTGTCTACGGTAAATTGTCTTGGATTAAAACACTGCCATGACATATTACAGTTGCAACTTGCGCAATGATTATTCTGTTGTTGTTTTAGTGTTATAATAAATTCAGCATCAAGATCAAAGTCACGCTTATTTTTTTTGTCACACTGTTTATAGCTGACTAATTTTTTATTGATATCGACATTGTTAGTGATTTCTTCAGTTATTACGTAATCTACAATAACCCTACGCAGTTGCGATATTCTCCTGACTCGAGATACGGCGAGATAGACTAAATTCGACCATTCAATACGATCATCTACAATCCAGATTCTAGTATCAGTTATAGTTAATCCCTGCGACGAGTGAATTGTTATAGCGTATCCTAACGTCCATGGCGATTTATCCATGTTCAACGCGCTCTCAACAACATCAACAGCAACCAACACGATATCATTCAAGACAAGATTCTGTACCCTTGGTGGAACCAAGGCACCTGGTATTTCAACTTCAATATTTTGTCGTCGAGTATCTGCTGGGCGATAACACAAAGGTACGGGTAGATCCGGAAACTTTTCTTTATGTAACGTAAATAATTTCTTTTGCAGTTCATCACGAACTATCTTTCTACTTGCGACTATCAAATCAGCAGGTCTCCATAAAGTCCAAAATTCATTCATAGAAGTTTCTGCAATTACTTTACGCAGAATCTCGCATTGTATTTGATCTGGCTGAAGTCTGATTAATCTTTTAAGTTCTTTCAGCGGTTCATCAATAGCTCTATGGTCATCATTTATTTCTTCGTAATAATCTACAAATGTTTTCAACCATTCATGTGGAGACTGTCCAACAAAGGGTGGTGGTTGACCATGATCGCCACACATAATCACAGCAGTATTCTTCAATAACAACCAATCAAGAAATGTTTTTAGTGTTTCTAACGACACCGTGCATATCTCGTCCCATATAATATACTTGGGTATATATTTTTCACCCATCCGCGATGGGGTCCACGTGTCTCCGCACCATCTAAAGAAACTATGGTATGTACATGATTTTACTCCTCGTTGCTTTATTTCTCTAGCAAGTTTATGTGTAGGTGTCAAAACAATTATATCTGAGTTATTATTCATAAATAAGTTAATCGCACGAGTTGTTTTACCTGAACCACCACACCCATTAAGATAAACGGTCTTATGTCTAGATACAGGATCGTACACAGATGGTGCAGATGATTTTGATATTTGATTATTATTTTTGTAATATGTCTCCGCAATTTCAACATCGGCAGATTCAGAATAACTAAGTATATTTTCTTGTTTTATCCTCCATGCCCCCCATTCACCATTACCGAGTTTTAATAAATCTTTATATTTTTGTGTATATAAAATGAATCCGTAGCAACTCTAACAGCGTAACGAGGAAATCTATTTATCATCGACAATAGATTTATCGAAACATAAGCTAACATCGAAGATCTTAAATGAGTAAATTGTGGTGAGTCGCCATCAAGATAGCTCACAATGGTACCTAGTTTTGTTCCATCTGATAAATAAGCATTACATCTGTTTATAAATGTGTTTTTCTCCGTTGTATCAGCGATTATAAAATCTAGTTCAGCATCGTCCATAATCAATCTTGTACAATGCCGTTTATAATCGTATGAACCACCTTGAGTAAACTTACCGATTATCTTTCTACCAAGATCTTTTGCAAGTTTTTCATCATGTTCATTCCTGCATTTACTTATTTTAATGACATGATCTTCATCAATATCAGGGAATTCTTTCCTGGTATCATCGATATTAAATCTGTCCGGTTCTGGTAACCAAACTTGCTTCTGTGAACTATACGATATAATCGCTTCAGTTACTCTCAACGATATTAAAATCCAGCATCAAGCATATATCGCAATAGTACTATCGGAACCCAACGTCGCTCTGAAAAATGTCTTCCGAACCAAGCATAAGTAATCGCATGGAGATCTTCTCTAAACTCGAATGATTCTACGTGAGCAAATCCTGTTAAGTCAAAATCTGGTCCTTCCATGGGAAGGGGTCCGTTTATCGCAACCCTGGTCATGTCATGTGTAGGATGTCCGAATCTCTTAAAGTATTTAGAACATGCTCCATATCCAAGAAAACTCCCAGGATAACATGCTACCATATCAACCGAGATAACATCACTATAATCGTATTTGGTGTTCCATAATCCACCGTGCCCATATTCTATACAACTTTTCTTGACATCTTCAAGAAATTCCGATCGTGTCGTTTTCCATGAATTTTCCTCCTGAGCGAAATGAGCAGCGACTGACGGAACAGTAAAACAGTTATTCAATAATTGTCTAACTATGACATCATCAGAGGTATATTTCAGTGCAAGATGTTCCATTTCCTCATGGAGAGATTCTGTACGATAAATATCACCGTTAGGTCGTACAAATTGATTGTAATGATCATATTCCGGACTCTGAAATAACCAAACAGAAACAGGATCGGTTTTACTAATATTTTTAATAAAATCAAAGATATCACCGTCATAAAATTTAACCGTTCTATCTCGTGGAAATATTGTTACTGCAGCAGCCCATGCGTGCGCGTTATGATCAATAATATCTATCGGAGCTCCATTTTTATATATTTCGGTTTGTACAAAATCTCTCCGGTTAACGTTTTTACTGTTATTGGAAATCTTAATTTCTTCTCTAGCTCAGCAACATCTTTGATAGATGCTCCGGTATCTTTAACCGACTCTGCCCATGCATTTATTTTTTTACGTCTTAAATCCGTTAAACCATTACCACGTATCGCGTTTGTAAAGTGTTCTGTAACTCGCTCAGCTACGCAGTTTATCCTTGACAATCTCATTGGTTTGAGATCCTCAACATTAGGTTTATTATTCAGCGGAAATATTCCATAGACAACCGCAGTTACAGGGTACGATCGCTCATAATACGGTTTATCTATACCAGTTAGTATTCCTGGTTTAGATTTATTACTCAAGAAGATATTATTTTCTGACTGCACGCGGACGGGATCGCGCTTGTCACGAATAATCCAAATATCTTCTTCTGTATTTACAATAAATTTTATTAAAATAAAATATTTTTTGATTATCAAGGTGGTTAATGATTACTCTTCCTCGTTTGTCATTCATCGTATTAGAAATATTTCCAACTCTGAATGTTGACCATGCATGAACTGCACCATCGTCACGAAATTCCTTCTTGGCCTCACGGATACGTTTAGTTATATCCGCATTCGTTAAAGCTAGATCTTGCATCGAAATACTAAATTTATACTCGGGTAATCTGTCAAGATCGAATCTGGTTGCGTAGGGTTCAATCACGGATAATTCTTCCATATTATAATTAAGGCAAATATATATTTAATTGAAGATTAATCTTTTGTATATGATTCAACCAAATCATTGCAACTGGTTAAAAATCGGTTATACGTCTCCGTGTAACAGAACATGTGTGAATGAATACTGTAGTTATCATATGCAATGCGTCAGAAATGGGAGTCTAGGACCAAAACCGTGTATTGTGTATAGTGCTGGAGTGCGAGGAAAGACTCAACTGTGTGCGCCATGCGGTGGTAAAAAATACAGAGAGTTGAAACGATATTACGATAAAAAATATAACGCTGATTCTCCTATAAAGACCGAAGAAGATTATCTCGCTAGATTTTCAAAAAACAATGATTTAAACAAATAGTATTATGTATATAAATGGAGCAAAATGAGTTTGTGTCACATCCAATCATTACCAATTATGAAGCATCTCGAGAAGGTGTGATTAGAAACTGCAGATTGAAAAAACCAATCGGTAGTGTTAACAATACTGGTTATCTTGCGTTTAATACCAAAGGAAATAAACATTATTTATCACAACTATTTACCTACGAGTGTTATTTTGGACCCATCAAAGATGGGTATGTGGCTGACCACATCAACGGCGATAAACTTGACAATTCACTTGGAAATCTACGAATTACTACACAGAGTCAAAATTGTAAATCCGGAAACACAGGAAGGTGTAAATTATACTGAAAGAGAGCTATTAAATCCGTAAATACAGAGACTGGGGAAGAAATTAGTTTTGAATCAATTAATTCTGCTGCCAAATACTTTAACATAGCATCACCCTCAGTGAAACGTTCCGCTGATGGTGTTATTAGATCTACTTTTTCTTTCAAATTTGGGCAGAATATTATTTTCCAGTACCTGGTATCAAATGATCAAGCGAGACTGAGGCAAGCATAAAACTTTTTAGTATTGTAGTTATCCACACTTATGTTAGGTACATGATATTATTTAGCTTGCAATCTGCATATCATTCAGAAAATATTATAAGATCTTAAGATGGTTCTCCAGAAGTGGGTTAAGCAAAAGATACATAAACTGTATTCGATGGCACAAAACATTCTTTACTTAATTAGATTTAACTATTTTTTATCAAATTTGTCGTTTTTTGCGCTATTTTGTTGATTTTTTTAGGCATTTTAGTCGATTTTATCATTGTTTTTTGTTGAGTTTGCTCGTTTTCGTTGGGTGAAATCCCCAGGAAGGTTAACAGGGATTAACATTAGGTTTTAAATTTATCGATGAAAAACTGTTTTTTTCCGGATTTTTATCGTAATTCGCTAACAAAAATCTACACAATACGAGCAAAAGAACTGGAAAAAACCAGTTTTTGATCAACAAATTAAAAACCTAATGTTAATTCCCGTTAACCTTCCTGGGGTTTTGACCCAACGAAAACTAGCAAACTCAACGAAAAACTTTGCACAACAAGCACGGGCAATATTGTACTTGTCTATGATACCTACTGAAATATAATGGTTGGTTCTTTGATACAATATACTTGTCAATATGTGTAGGTTGCATTATACCAAGCAGAGTATGTTAATTTTCCCAAGGATTTTGTTTAGCTATTATCACAGTCAGTGATCCAGAACTCTCATTATCGCTGTCATTTTCACTCGTATTTTCACTCGTATTTTCACAATGCTCTCTTAACTGTCTTATACGAAAGTTCATAATCTTTTTCTGTTCGTATCCATGAGATAATTCTAGCTTGATTTTGTCAATAGCGTTTGAGAGAGGCACAAACAATTTTACCTGATCATCAGTGACAGTTGCCAGTGACTTTAACATTCCTTGCTGGATAATTTTCATAAATTTATAATCAGCTGATAGCGTAAATCTGTTCTCGTTCTTTCGTTGTTGTAATGAGTCAAAATCACATAGAATCTTTTCAGCATTAAGATTGTCAGATACAGTGATAC
>JAECUM010056036.1:0-17344 GCA_016617855.1 Megalonaias nervosa | reverse complement strand
GTTAAAAATGTCTTAAATTCATAGTTGTGTTTTCATGAATCTTCTACCCAGAAAACGTGATATTACCATAATAATACCTTATAAAATTATCGACGATGGCCTTGCTACGGCTGTAGAATAAATGATGAAAGTTCAAAAAAAAAAAAAAAATGTTAATGAGCAAATCCAAAATCTTTGATTATTCATATTGCACATTAATTTTTCATCTCTAGCACGAGATTCCAATTAGAATTACAGGCATATACATTTTGAAAAATTTCTTTGAGTTTTAGAATATACACTCTTGAAATTCGAGACTCTGAATCATTTTAATAGGGTCAAGATATATTGCTGAGAAATGAAAAATCTTATGCGGTTCGTGATTTGTTCTTTTAATAAAGAAGTCCATAACAAATAGTTTAAAATAAAGTATTTCTTAGAAAACAATATATATATTTTATCATTTTGCAATGAAGACGTGTTCATACCTATAACGTTTGAAGCACAAGTGACTGGTTTGCAAATGTAAAGACTTTTAAAACTAATGAAAGAAAAATGATTATGAATATAAATGTTTCATGAGTTCTTTTGCACGTGACACTATCAGTAATTCATTTATCGGCTAATTTATTCATTTATTGAACTCAATTATGTTCAAATGAATAAACGTGCACATAAATGTTAACCATCGTGTTTTTCAAATGCTCATCTATCATAATTGATGTGAATGACTGATTAAGCAAACTTCTAAAGGTGGTGATGATGATACAGAGGTGATGTTATTTACCCATGTGCAGAAACGACATGCACAAACGTAAGTTCCTGCCAACTAAAACAGTTGAGCACTGTGAAAAGTCTTGACAAACATATATTTATGAAATGGACGAGTATCTTATCAGAAAAAAGATTGAAAGATGCGGTTGATGCAAGATTTGGGCGTTTTCCCTGTTAAGTTTGAGTCATTATCTTTTCCTCTTCGTTCACAAGAACCCTTTTTCCAGACAAATCTTCAAAATGAAGCAATTTAATCTTCTAATTGCGACAAGCTTTAACGGCCAACCGTTCTTTATTATATATCTCATAGTGAAATATTGAAATACATCAGTGGTAGAAAAATAATATCACCACTTTTATGGCCACAGTGGCGATATCACTTTTGGAACTACTCATTCCTGTTTAGGAAATATATCTATGTAAGTTATTCAAGCTCAGATTTCTATATTTAGACCCATTTCATTGGCCTTTTTCTTCTGCTCTCTCCTTCCTTTCCTTTCCCTGCTTTCACACCAGGGTGTAAGGATCTTAAAATGTCTCATCTGTAGACCCTCTACAGTATATTTATGCAATCAATGTTGTGCCATCAAGAAATGTCCAAAAACTAACTCGAAGCAGCTTAAACTTTTTATAATTGGTTTTCTACATCAGTCACGTACAAATGCTGTACCATATATATATATATATATATATATATATATATATATATATATATATATATATATATATATATATATATATGGTACAGCATTTGTATGGGAAAATATGAACGAGTTTTTCGGATGCAAATATTGCACGACCTTGGGTGTGCAGTATTTCCAATCGACAAAACGAGTTCATATTTTCGCATACAAATGTAGTAACCTTTTTATTATATGCTCATTTTCTTATTCTACCTAAGGTTTAATTATATAAACAACAATACACTACAAGAAACAAGGTAACTGAATGTATGCCGTATTCCAAACTAAATACAAAAGCGCAGATTCATCATTACACAACAACAACATTATTACTGCGCACATAACTCCGCTCAGATAAATTTGAACTTAGTCGCACGCTAGACATGACTTTCGAAAGAAAATGGCGTTTTGGTCTACTTAAAATTGAAATTTGGAGTCATATTGTGAATGAATGCTCATTGCAACAACTTTTCCATTTGATCTGGAATGGATAGATTTGGTATGAAATTTCGTGATTATGGACTGGATTTTTCTGTGAAATTCTACATGAAGTACGTTGGATTGCAGTAGCGAGGAAGAAGCGTGTTGACATCTGCAAGTGTGTTTCTGTTCTGTCATTGAAGGTTTAAAATCATAATGTGGTTAAAATATGAAGTCTTTCAATTGCAATTATCAAAAAGACGCTATGGAATATGATGTATATTTCATTTTGAGTGCAGTAAGGAGGATGTAATTGCACATGGAATATCGTCGAAATTACAGTACAATTTCGAAGTGTGTAATCAAGCTTGAGAACCCAGGACATGGCTCATGTAATTCGGATTTGCAGAACTAAGAGAACACATTTTGAGGAAATTCAGGATGTAAAACTAAGTATATTTGTGCCATTCTTATTACCAGCTAAAGAAGACAGTTTATGCCTTGTCACTTACATGTTATATGTAGGAACCCAGCAATTTTATGAAATCTGGCATCTATCGCTAGCCTAAATCCGAAACACTGTATCAAGAAAGTTAACGCGGAATGTGGCAAAGTAACTGGTATGTGACAGTCCACGAAACATCTGCTTTAGTTCATTCAAAAACAAATTTAATCAACCAAAACGTAAAGCGCCTACTACGTGAGTGCTCATGATTTGTTTACAAAGTAGTTCCTAATACACTATTGGGCACACGTGAGTGCAATATGAAGTTCACGTGAGTGCAATATCGTAAAATATTGTACGATTCTGAAAATGTAAAGTTAACGGAGAATAAAATGAGCGTATATACATATAGATTCCGTGTTCTGTATTATTGAGCCTTATTGAACGAAATTCAAAATATGATCAAATACAAGAATGTTATTAAACTAGGAGTTTATTGAGACTTCCTTGAATTTAAAAATAAGCAGTCAATCCTGAGGTGTGCTAAAATGAAACATGTGTCGAATAGAACATGACTTTGTGTCGGATGTCAAAACCGAGTATTCTTGATATGTATTTAGAAATATGAAATTATATATAAACGACTGGCTTTGTAGATTGAACGATAACTACATAATTAATTTTAGCCCATGAGAATTGAAAATGATTATATGTTTCTACTTGTTTGTGAATCCGTTTGTTTATGTGTCTGTTTATTTATGCATCTATTTGTTTATAAAAATATACCAAAGATGTCTGAAAAAAAGATTGGAAAATTCACAAATTCGGTCTTGTGAGGTTGACATGCCTATCAGAATGTGATGTATTAGGATATCCTTACGCACAAAATGAGGCGTACATTCATAATTATCCAGGAAGAACAATGTTGTTAGGTGCCGGTTTGCGTGGCTAAGGAATCAAAATGACGGATATGGACGTGCACACGTTTTATGATGTCACGTGGAAACAACGGATAGCATAAGGAACACGTGTCTTTCTTCCATGTGTATGTGTGTGACTGATCAAATAGGCTTTGATCAATCACCTGTGTTTTATATACTTGTTAGAAAATGTATCTATGATGTCGACCCTGGATATTATTGGGATAAACGATACTTCTTAATGTACAAAATGTATCTGATAACACACGAATGGCTAAGGGACTTGTTCTTACGTCTATGAAATCTTATATACTGTGCAATATGAGAAAGAACAATTGACACACTAACATAAATTACTTAGTGTAATCATAAAAACAATACTACTGAACACATCTTGTTCTAATAGGGTCTGCACAGCTGTCCGGATTCAGACGAACAGGCTGTTCTGTAATATCATGCGTGTCTAGAAAATATGTTAAAGAACTTATTAAACAGACGAATCAAATATCCTCATTGCACTTCGTACCAGCAGTTGCATATTAGGATGTTGTATGCAGTCGTTTTCTTTCAGTTCAGTTAAGATTGCATAAATAGATATCTCATATTAATCACAAAAAAATGGGTGGACCGAAAATAGTAGACATCAAAACAAAAGAGTTATGTGCCTTTTCGTATCAGTCAAGAAAAAGGTAAGCAAGACTGTTTACAAAGCCAAATCACCTGCCTTAAAAAGAATGAATGCGTGGAACTTCATAAATCCTGACGAATCTATACAGCTTGATTCATATGTCCGCATTCCGATGAGACTATTCTCTCGTCCATCATCTGTTTCTATGTGTACTCGCGAGGTTGGGTAAACTATCTGACAACGAAACCAAGTAAACACGTGTATTAAGTATCATTACACTAATTGGGCCAGTCATTTATTGATGATTTTGTAGTCCACAAGAAAATGTTTAGTATTTGTTTCTCTGAGATTGCCTGGAGATTTGTTAACCAGAGAAGACTATTACTTGCATTATATTTGTATTGAGTTCATTGTCGTGGCTTTTGCAGAGGATGACAAAACCAAACAGGTGTGATTCGGCTTGTGTTCCAGAAAGGTCTTTTCCACTATAATTTCCAAAAATTTAATTTTATATGAAAATATTTTGAGTAAATGCAAGATAATCTACGATGGTGTTATATATATATATATATATATATATATATATATATATATATATATATATATATATATATATATATATATAGTCTGCGGCATGATGTTCCAGTGTTTTAGACATCACTATAAACTAACACACTGTAGACGTCGTAGCGATATGACTGAAAAATTGTTAAAGCTACGTCAGAAATCAAAATCACACAAACACTCAAGTGGTCCTTTCCTAACATTACAGTGCTCAAATTTGCCTAACTTAAGAATAAGTGAAAGAAAAAAAAATCAGTAAGAACCAATTTTTTTACGAGTTTACTATACATTGCCACGTGACTGGTATAACTGTAGGACGGCAAGCTTTTCGTCGAAAAATGCATCTGTGCGTGACGACAAAATCAATGTTTGAGTCATGCACTGGGACATCATGCCGCAGACATGTAGCATCATGTCTCACCCAGTCACATTATCCTGACACCATTCCGACCAATCCTAACACTAATTGATCTTACCCAATACTTGCATAGGTTTCAGTCATTCATTCAGTTGATTCGAGTCGAGGTCAGCAAGTTTTCTGAAAACGCTATAACTGTAAATATTATTTACACGGTATTGTTAATTGCCTGTTCAAAATAGATCCAGGTAACTTGCACACTGTTTTATATGCAGAAGGCTTTCGACAACGGGTATAAATTCCGAAACCGCTGCGTAGCATAACGCACGGATTGCAGTTTTTCAAGACCAACATATTGTGCCATCTAGACCGTAAGTGAACTTTATTTTTACTTACATGCACCAAACATAAGACTGATACTAAAATAAGTCAGTCATGAAAATGGATACTAAAATGAGTCAAAGTCATGAAAATGTTACGTGAACGGCGAAGACAGTTAAGTTGCCATTTACGTGTGACATTATTACAGGTCCGTCTGCCTAATTGGATGAATAACATTTAGAAGTTTGTAAGACTACAATTCGGTAACTCTGTTGAATTCTTTGTTGGCTGTTAAAGTGTCTGCAAATTGTGTCTTTAAATAACATCAGCTACCACTACAGAAAGTGGATAAATGCATATCTTTCGGCGAGGACACTACCGATAATCACCGCACAAGCAAATCAATTTTTTTCTTCTGCTGATTAGTTCCTTTTCCAGCCATATTTAATTAATCTTGTCATTCTAGTTTATATCTGATTGAAATTATCCACATAAAAAATGCTTAAAATATTGGCTGTTATGTATGTAGCTGCTATGACGGGAAAATAAACAAAGCTCTAAAAGCATATAGAGAAAGATATGGTAAGAAATTGTTAACCATCCGCAAATTGTCAGTTGTACCAATACTCTAAACTGAAATTATTATATTTTGAAAAGATTGATGAACTTCACGGATAAACATGTTTTCATTTTCTGTGACTGATTTTCCTTAAGTCAGCCTTCATAATTAAAATAATGTTCATACAGATATGTGTACGCCTTTTAATCTCTCTCTCTCTCTCTCTCTCTCTCTCTCTCTCTCTCTCTCTCTCACACACACACACACACACACACACACATATATATATATATATAACTAACAAGACATGTTTACACCAAATAATGTTTGACCAAGACACATTGAGATTCTTTAGTTTAGGCTAGTGGCCGAGTGGTCTAAACTGCTCACCGTTACAGATCACTGCCATCTCACCTCTGCGAGGGTTCGAGTCTCGGGCTCGGCCAATGTGGGTATGTGAGAAAGCTTGCCGGTAGGTTCTCGTGGGTCGGTGTTTCTTTCCGGGGTTTTCCTGGGTTCTTCCTCCACCACTAATACTGGCCGCCATGTATAGCCTATCTTGTGCTGAAAAATGGTGTAAGAAACCCTATAACAACAACAACAACTTATTCTTTAGGTGTGAAATTTCTTTACAGAGAAACTATATGCAGAATTGTGAGACATTTCCAATTTTAATAAATCTTCCATGTTTTGTGTCTCTTCAAAATCTACATTTATCACAAAAGCTGCTAAACCATTTCTCACATTTTAAAAAAAAAATAAAATAAATTATAGTACGAATTATGTAAACTGTACTTAATGAAAATTAGCGGGGTTAAGAATGCACAAATTCCAAGGGTAGAACCTGTTTATCTCCCTTCACGTCCGAGTAAATCTCAAGGATGTTCCTATTGTTACCTTCGTCTCTTGTTCCATGGAATAGCGCTAATTACCAACCTAAAGATTAACAACCGCTTTACGAAATTCTAATTCGCCAATGCATATTTCCTACAAATAATAGCTATCTATGAGTGGTATTTTCTGGAAATGTATTGTTAATGTTTTGTTGATTTTCTAAACGGTTGTTTTGGACGAATTTTGAGCTGTAGAGTTCCAAACTTAAAAGATGAAAAATACTCTCATTTCAATGTTCTGTTATGACGCTACAATCACCGCTTTAGTATGCGATTAAACAATATTGATATTAAGGATCCTGCTGTTTCTTTTTATGAAAAGTAATTGAAGAAAGCCAATTTTAGCAACTGTTCTCACTCATCAACTGCCATATGAAGCCATTGTTACTACTGCCCGTCTTTTCTTCCCAATGAGTTCTTATTAAGTTAAACCTGCACATTATTATGAACAAAATTGCCCTTTTGAACCTGGCAATATATTTCAGTATGACAGCTCTAAGCAATCGAGTTACTCTCTGCCTTTTCCGTGAAATCAACAAATGTAATTCGTAGCCATTGAGAACTATATTTGGAATTACTACTTTTGTTAACATGGCGGAAGGAAAGAAAGTCACAATCTGAATATTGTCGCAACATATTTGGTGCACTGCAGAAGGCGAATGACAAAACCTGTAAAATTTACGTGTATTCATACCAATATATCTCATGTTTGATGTTCTGTAAACTTTTAGGAGGCTGTATGAAACTATTGGCTGTTTCGATTGCAGTACAGATAAGTTCTTTAACCGACAAAACTCATAAATATTTTCCATGCATTGATAATGTAGAATTGTACCGGATACTTTCGACTTTTGATGGTCTTTCGCAGCAGCAGGGGTTACGGTGGGGTGGACCGACCTCTTTTGGTGGTGCGAAAGCGACCCTTTTAAAAACCAAATCTTCTACCAAAATGAGTGGGGAGGGGCTCATACCTGCATTAGAAATGCCGATCAGAGCCTTGTCTCCACCCCATAATCGGAGGTGGGTGGGACATTCTCCTGGAATAAAACAAAGCAGGGAGGGTTAACCGATCCACTGTAGTGTTTTTCAGGGTCCGTTTCTAGTGTCGAGACCTTAAAAACATGTTGATATCTTAAATTAAAAACACCAATCTGAACCTTGTATCTACCATAGGGCAGGTGGGGTGTGAAAAGTCAATCCGAGCCTTGTATGGTGAGCAAGCCTTAGGACAACTAGTGCCGTTACTTAGGTCCGTTTCTAGCATTGGAGCTATTAACGAATGCTGGCATCTCAAACGAGAAACTCCAATCCGAGCCTTGTAACGAAGACGCATCACCACATGATTGTTTACAGTAGTTGTGTTGGGGGGTTGGGGTTGGTTGATGTAGTGTGTAATTATATCGTTGTTTAATAATAGTAATTTGTGATTCTGCGCTACTTATGGAATCTCGTACAGCTAAACTAGCCCGACAAGGACTAGAGTCAATTAAGAAAAATATCTCCCCGTCCATGATTCTGTCAAACAGCAACGACAACAACGTCATGAAGCTCAAGTGGAATTTACAGAAGGTACAGAACAGTTATTTAAACCATTTGTCCAACCAACCAAACAAATTGTTGCAGCAGCTGAGGCAACACGAAAAACTCTCGAGATGTTACCGCCGATATTGCTGGTCTTCTTCAACCCGGTCAACCACCTGCAACCTCTTTAACCACAAGCAGAAGATCAGCCACCTCTTCAACCACCACTTAAAGTTAGATCTAACATAATAGATAAATGTCCTGAGGATGGTATTGGCACTATCAGGGATCCAGATCAGATATTTGATATTGCTGCGTTGCATACGGTCGTAGAGAACAATATGTAAAACCAGAATAATTTTGCACTGTAAAATCTGCCGTTTGAGTCAGAGATATATTTCGAGTTGTTAGTAATATTCAGCAAATCATATCTAAAAATGACAATGAGGATTTTAAAATCTTTAACCAAACAGTAGAGGAACATGCTGCAAGAGCACAACAGGAAAAGGAAAAAACAGGAAGAAATGAAGAGTCACATTGAAAATCAACAAAAGGAAGGAGAAAATCAGGCGTAAAAACTAGATTTGAAATGAGAAAAAATGGTGGAAGCTGAGTTAATGGTACTCCCCAGTGCTCTGGAACCACAGCCAGAATCACATCACGAATCGTCACCTGAAGAAGCAACCAGAAGTGTCCTTGCCACTCGCGATGTGCAACGCACATCGTGGTCGTGAAACACAGACCCCTAAATCGCCGGTGATTGACGATA
Source organism: Megalonaias nervosa (assembly GCA_016617855.1). Classification (NCBI taxonomy): domain Eukaryota; kingdom Metazoa; phylum Mollusca; class Bivalvia; order Unionida; family Unionidae; genus Megalonaias; species Megalonaias nervosa. Next base: position 8,510 of record JAECUM010056036.1, on the reverse strand, counting down.
AACTTTGTCCCAATAACGTCCGCGCTGATGTTGATCACTAGAAATTTTGACTGGTGGAAGACGAGTCGGCAATAATTTCCCGAAATCACCAATGAAGCATCCGCTATTTGTCAGTGATTATTACAGGTGGTATCATGGATACCAGCGTTTATCAGGCACTAATCAATGAAATTTCCAACGATTACTAAAGTGATTGATCAGTTGGATCGGTTATAACAAAATAACATGATTCTACACAATGCTCAACGTGGACATGAGATGGTTAGGATGATAAATTCACGATGACCACTATATAAAGTTATCTACGGAGATGGGATTGGTGATGTTGTTCAAGGCTTGTTCAGATAGATAGCCCAAAAGCGATCACGTTTGGAAAACAGGAATGAAAGCCATCGACCTTGTTCCCTCATAAAGCTTTTGGCGCCGTTGGTCATGTTGCTGGTAAAGCATTCTCAGACTCGCACGATTAATACGACGACAACTGCAGCCAGTAAAACTGCCCAGCACAGAAGTGATGACAACAAGTGTCAGTAAAATAATAAGTCAAGCCGCAAATGAACGACTAAAAGAATTAGCTGGCGTGACGTCACCCAACCTGCCACTGACAAAACAACAAGCCACCGAGAGAGAAAAAGATAGAACTTCAAATCTAATAGCAGGAAGTGGCCCAGCTCGGACGTCGTTTTAAACAAGAAATAATATAACAAATTGTTCAATTGTGTCCTTGATCCCGCATTTGACATAGACGCGCCAGTCCTCAAAGATGAATCAGTGCGTAATTATCAGTATTATTCTTATGACGCACGTGTACCTGATGCACGTGGACGAATCGAACTGCATGTCCAAGACACAAGCAGATATTTCCTGCCTGCTGAGGCATTCATTCAGATCGAAGAGCGGCTTTTGAAAGCAGATGAAACTGGAGATCGAGCTGGTTTTCTTAACAATTTCGCTATGGCGTTGTTTAACAGTGCAACAGACATGATTGATGGAAAGAATATTGAATCTTGTCTCGAGAATGTTGACGTTGCTACGACGATACTGGGTCTCGCAAGATTTTCCGAAAATTATTCAGGGTCCCCTGGTCCATCAATGATGTTCGCGAAAGATACCACTGACGAACCCGAGAATCTTAACGTGACAATGAATGACACTGGAACTATAGTTGTATCGATGAATGAAAATTTTAACCAAGGATTGGCAGCACGTCGATCAATGTTAAACGGTGATGAAGAATTTTCATGCGTTATTCCACTATCACACATCTTTGGATTTTGCAGAAATTCTAGAAATGTTATTCTCGGTGCTAAACACATAGTTGTACTTGTTCGGAAAGCAACCGACAACGATGCAATCTGGTGCCCAGCTGGAGTTGATAATGGTAAAGTAAAACTGAAAAACCTTTCGTTGTGGAGGCCAAAAATGATGCCATCACTCACTGAAGAACAACGGCTGCTCTCGTTTATGCATAGAAGCGGTAAATCAACGTTGTCCGACAGTATTCAAAGTAATGTTGCTGGTTTCTTCACTTGGCAGATAGCATCACAGAAGGGAGTTTCAGCACCACTAGCCATATTCATAGCGCTTCAGGAGAACGCCCAAGTAGATTCACAGACTCGAAACCCAATGGTGTTTGACACGTTCGGGGTTAGTGAAGTTTCTCTGAGAATAAATAGACATCAAAAACCATCCGAAGACGTGTTTTAGGATTTTGAGGACAATCATGTTTCAGGTGCGTATCATCGTTTCATGACATTTATGGTGGTGTGATCAGAATGTTGATTCTCGTCCGCAAATATCTCAGCGAGATTTTGCAATATTATAGCCTAGCTATTATTTCTCACTGGAACATTTGGATTTGTTCAGACAGTCAGTCGTTGACATACATTTTCGAGCTCGTGTAGCACGACCACCAGCTCCACCTGCTGCTTATAGTGCAATTTCTGTAATATTATCAAACAAAACAATGCGGCTCGAAGGTGTTGGTGGATGAATGAGGGTGGTTGATGCGACCGTAGGAAACATGCAAATGAATCATTTATAATAGTGTATAAAATGTCATATCAGCATGTTAATGTTGCCCTGACACCTGGTCAGATTAGAAAGATACAAACGGCATAAAGAAAAACAAATTGTGGAACACCAATATTATTGAAATCAACGGGGTTGCAAGGCCCAAATATACTATCGTTGACTGAACGTCAGATAAAACACCTTGATGACGACAAGAAATCAAAGACTGGCGTAAGACTTCATCTTTCTACGAATTAGAACGGTTAAATAATTTATAATGGTATATCTTTACGGAAGATCTTCTGGCGCAAGGGTCCGGTGACATTGATTTCTCATCGTTTGCGACTGAGCTTGAACTTGCTGATCTTATGAGTCTCCCCGGGATTGACGAGAATGAAGTTGTTCTTTTTCGGGATCAACATGAACGGTTAAAGACGAGCAATATTAAGTGTTTCAATATTATCCAGAGAGTTTTAAGTGCTGCCACCGAACGTATCAATCTCAATGATCAGGAGCGAGATCACTCAATGTGTTTTTAAAACAGCCGATTCAATAAACGGTCTAATCAGCATGAGGAGAAATAGAATTGCTAAACTGGGCGAACCGTTTTTGAGCCATGACGGTACAACGAAGAAATACGTGGACAACAAAGACATTCCGATCAGTAATGAGATCAGTATATGTGTTGCTAAAACCGGCGATACAATGACGGGTCTACTCAACATGATGTAAATAAAATTGTTGCTCTGAAAGAACCGGAATCGGAGGATGACGCTGCAACGAAGAAATACGTGGACTCGATCAGTAACACGTTAACGAGTTTTTGCAGAAGCATAAATAGAGTCGCTATTGATTTCTTTGGAAATCCAATGGTGGTCAACGTTAAGCTTGCTGACATCGCCGAAAAAATCAGAGGTGGTGTATACACGGTGGGGTCTGGATCAGCAGCATGGTCAAGACAAGACAATATCATCCAACATATTGCTGGGGTCACCGGGTGTACAGGCTCTCAGTGTTTAGCGCTGCGAAATTTAGGATATTTATGACATATCCATGGCGTCATTCAACATATAAATTTTCTGGAACCGTGTAAATTGTGCTAAATCAAAATACCAAGGAAATATTCATATTGGATCCCGCAGATAGAAAATTAACTACGACGACGTACTGGTGGTGTCTGGAATTCGTCGCAAAAACACCTCATCAAGAACCGTCCGGGCTGGTTGTTTCTATCGCTGTCATATTTCTTTTTGTTTATTGAGCTTTCATTTTGCTTTCGCTAAGGTTTTTAAATAATTAAAAACATCATGTGTGTAACACCATTGGTGGAAATCAGGAGCCATGGAATAGAGAGCCAAAGGGTAAGAAATGGACCCAGAGAAAAGCATGTCATCTTGGTTATCGAATAAAATGACTCTGATAATGAATAAAAATGAGTTACAATTCTATATTTCACATAAAAGCAAGAAATGTTATACACAACACATTGGACATAAAATCAATTCACACACACACACACACACACACACACACACACACATTCTGGAACACTGTATTATCGTGGTACTTTTTGCTGTTATCGGTACAAGTTAAAACTGTTTTGCTGACCACTTATAAGTTGTAGATTTTCTATTAAAGTGGAAATCCATGAATAACAACATTACAAATTAAAAACATATATTATTTAATCTTATATGAATTTTAAATGCAATGTGGGCAAATAAATAGAAATATATAAAAAAAATTATTATTATAATTATTATTATTATTATTATCATTATTATTATTATTATTATTATTATTATTATTAGCAGCAGGGAAGGTGAACAGACCACTCTTATAATTAAGCCAAATTTTAGTGATAATTAAGGCAAGTGGTCTGTTCGACTGCCATACCGCGAAATCATTTGTCTTAATCATCAGGCAAACATATTCATTACCAAATGTCTGTCCCCCCCCCCTGCTGCGGTGGACCCTACAACTTGGTTTTCGAGCAAATTTTGCATTATGATTAAGACAAATGAGTAGGTTCGACTGCCATACCGCGCATATCATCTTCCCTTCTTGTCTACTGTTCTCTTACACACACATGTGGTCATTCACCCCTCTGCTGCTATGAATTTATCCAGATCAGATATTGCATGTATATACAGTGTGAAGTGAATTCATACATAATACATGTACTGAGATAGGTATGCGTACCGATTTTTCAAGGACATGTGTGGTAGTTCAAACAATAGCTGTGTTTATCGTCAGCGAAGATAGGTATTTGTGTGCAGTTTATTTCCGTGTTTTAATTTTAAATATAATACATTTTAATCGGTTCATATATATAATGGTAAAATATCTTAATAAAATTATAAATGTTTATTTATTTGTAAAATCAGACATCAAATGCTATTGCACAATAATTACATATAATAATTTCTAAAACGTATATCCGTAGTCGAGTTCGTTAGCTCAATGTTAAAGTTGTTGGAAACTTTAATACTGATGTTTGCGGTTCGACCCCAGATCTCGCCGAGATGGGTTCGGGTCCCCGGGTCGCCCAATCTTTTAATAAGTAGGGGGGGGGGAGGCATCCCCTGAGATTTCGATAAACCACCACGTATCTCGTGGTCGGATTCTATTTTGGAATTCTACCCCGGGGTTTCGTAGGGGTTTTATCGAAATCGCAATGCCTAGACAGCCTTCTGAATTGCTAATATTTCACTTTCGTCGATTAGAAATTCGCCGGGAGGTGTGTCTATGCAAATTTGCCCCCCCCTAAAATAATCAGTAGCATGCCTTGAGCTCTCTGCCCCATGGAAGAACCCCCAAATAAACATCCAGAAAGGGTGTTAGCCAAAAGAAACAGAACATGGGCGTGCCGCATAATACGTCATAAGAGAGACGACAATGTAAGGACCCCATGAAAGTCACACAGGCTATCGAGGGGCTCCATTGAAGGGTAACCGCTAGGATCTACTGATTATTTTTGATAAATTAAAATACAGACAAACATGCATACATACAGACATACATAGAAAGGGGAAATAATTCTCTAGCAGAGGAGGAGCAGAGTTATCGCGCTTTATTAAGTATTTTTGGTGATTTCAAATTCAATTAAATATCTATTATAAATATTAGTTAATAATGAATATTGGAGAACCACACTCAGCTAGATTAGCACGAGAAAGACTAGAAGCAATTAGAAAATATTTACCTGTTCGTGATGCTGTCAAGCAACAATTACAAGAACGTCAGGAATCTCAAGTTGAATTTGAGGAGGATACAAAACAATTATTTAAACCTATTACAGAGACCACTAAAGGTCTTCTTCCTGCGCTAGAAAAAACCGCTGAAGAAACTGGAAAAATAGCAAAAAGAACAAAACAGACAAAAAAGATTCTTAGAAAACTTCCAGCCGAAATAGCTGCTGAGATGACAGTCCCGGAAATACCTGAAGATGCAGACCAGGTAGAAGGCGCTGAAGCACCAGCCCCCAAACAAAAGAGTCGTGCATTAAGTAATGCTGAACTAAAAAAGAAATTTAATGAAAAATTCATTATTGCAGTTACTGAATATACCTCTCTGGATCAAATAGTTCGTGCCGCTGTATATGGTTTTAGTGAAAGAGATAGAATAATGAAACCTGAATACGTTAAAGATATTAAAACCCGTGACCAGTGGCAAAAATATTTATATCGCATATTTATGGGTGTTGAGCAAGTTAGAGCTAATAGTACAAAATATCAGGATTATGTTAGTAGAATTAATAAATTAATCAAACTAGAAGAGGGAAAAAAACAAAGTAAAATACCAAAGAAAACAGCGCCACCGAAATCAACTGAAGAGGAAGAAGAAGAATTTCAAGACGATCCCGGCGCAACTGGGAGTGGTTTAGGAAGTGGTCTTATTACTTGTCCTAATAACGTCCTTGCCGATGTTGATCGATTAGAAATCCTCATTGGAGGAAAACGAGCTGGTAATAATTCCCCAGAAATAATTAATGAAGCGGCCGATATCTGTAGACGATTATTTACAGGCGGTATCATGGACGTTGATGTTTATCAGTCTCTTATTAATGAAATTGCCGATGACTACTACAGCGACTAAGTACGTAATTAAATATAATTACTATAATAAAATGATCGTACATAGTACTCAACGTGGACCAACTATGGTCAGGGTAATAAATTCAAGATTACCAGTATACAAGACAACCTACGGAGATGGACTAGGTGATGTTGTTCAGGGTCTATTTAGAAGGATAGCCCCAAAAGCAATACCGATTGCAAAGCAACTGGGAATGAAAGCTATTGATGTTGTTCGTGAAAAAGGTATTGGTGTTGTTGGTGATGTTGCTGGTAAAGCATTTTCAGCGATCAAAGATAGACTAGCACGATTAATACGACGAAAACCTCAATCTGTAAAATTACCTAGTACAGAAGTAATGCCTGCGCAAATGTTAGTAAAATAATAAACCAAGCTGCTAATCAAAAACTAGTAGAGTTGGCTGATGTACCATTATCAGAAAAAGAAAAAAATATAACCGCTAGTCTGATAGCAGGAAGTGGTTTCACTTCCCGAAGTAGTCTTCGTTTTAGACGATAGTAATTATAATAAAGATGTTCAAACGTATATCTGATCCCGCATTTGACATGGACGCACCAGTACTTAAAGATGAGTCTGTGCGTGATTATCAATATTATTCTTACGACGCACGAATTCCAGATCAGCGTGGACGAATTGAATTACAGGTTCAGGATACAAGTAGATATTTCTTACCCGCTGAGGCTTTTATTGAAGTAGAAGGTGAAATTTTAAATATTGCTAATCCTGCAGCACCAGTAGCATATGGAGCTGAAGTTAGGGTTGGTTTTGTTAATAATGGTATTATGGCGTTATTTGATAGTGCTACGTACATGATTGACGGAAAAAATATTGAATCAATTCAGAAAGACGTTGATGTTGCAACGACAATACTTGGCCTCGCAAGATACAGCGATGATTATTCAAGATCAACTGGTCCATCAATGATGTTTGTAAAGGATACTTCTAACTACCCTGACAATAGACAATATAATATAAGACGACCAAGAAATGCCGACGATACCGCTGACGCTGCTGTGTGGCCGGTGGTTCATGGTGCTAATCCAGAATTTAACTTAGGATTTGCAGCACGTAGATCAATGTTAAAAGGTGATAGGCGAGTATTTTCATGTGCGATTCCACTATCACATATATTTGGATTTTGTAGAAATGTCAGAAAAGTCATTTTCGGAGCTAAACATACAGTTGTACTTGTACGAAAAGCAACCGACAACGATGCATTATGGAGACCCCTTGGTGATCCTGGCAAAGTAATTCTTACAAAACTTTCATTGTGGATGCCAGTAATGACTCCATCAATAACTGAAGAAGATCGTCTACTCTCTTTTATGAATCAAGGTGGTAAATCAGCATTATCGTGGTTAACAATGACCACAGATGCTATCCAGAGTAATATTAATGGTTTATTTACGTGGCAAATAGCATCACAACAAGGTGTTTCTGCACCACGACATATATTTATTGCATTTCAAGATGCTGCACAGGTGGATGATCAAACACGTAGTATTATGATATTTGATAATCTTGGTGTTTCCGAAGTTTCCTTAAGAATAAATGGACATCAAGAACCATCCGAGGATATATTACTGAATTTTGAACAAAATCATGTAGCACGTGCATATCATCGTCTAATGACGTTCATTGGTCGTGATCAAAATATTGATACTGGTTTACAAATATCACAATTGGATTTTACAACCTTATATCCGATTTATTACTTTTCGCTCGAACATTTGGATTTATACAGACAGTCAGTAGTTGATATACACTTTCGAGCTCGCGTGCTGAAGCCAGTAGGAGCAGTAGGACCACCAGTAGTAGAAGGTATTGACAATTACAGAGCAATTGCTGTCATACTCAGTGATAAATCGATGTTACTTGAAGGTGCTGGTGGACGAATGAGAGTCGTTGATGCGCCAGTAGAAAACATGTAATTAGATCGTTTATGAATATTATAATGTCGTATAATCACGTTAGTGTTAGTCTGACTCCTGTCAGATTAAAAGGATACAATCAGCATCAAAAAATAACTGTGGATTAAAAATATCGCTAAAGAAAGATCAGATGAGCGGTTCAAATAAATTATCTCTTACAGAACGTCAGCTCGGGCATTTCAATGAAGCCAGAAAATCAAATAAAGGTATAAAACTTAATCTTTCTGCGGGTGCCATTAAAGATATTATTAAGACGGGTGGTATATTTCCACTTCTTGCTGCTATACCAGCATTAATTGCCGCTGCAGCCCCAGCTGTTGCAAAAGCAGCTGCATTAGGCGCTGTTGGAACCGCCGCTGGAATGGCATTAAAGAAAGCAACAGGAAAGGGAATCAAAAAAAAGGGAAGGGGTCTAAGATTACCAGGGACTCCACATTCATGGTACGGAAAAGGCCTAAGATTACCAAG
>JAECUM010056035.1:0-32377 GCA_016617855.1 Megalonaias nervosa | reverse complement strand
TTTATTAAGTAACCTTCGATTTCGGCAGTAAACACCACTGTCCCTAGTTTGTACAGAATATGACCTGCCACTGTGAACTCTTATAACTTTGGCGGATTTCCATATTTTGCCAAATTGAACTTTCACAGAATCATTTATGGAAAGGGGTTTAAGTAATTTTGCTTATTTGTCAAAATACTGTTTTTGTTTTGATTTCGACTGCTGCATTTTCTTTTGAACAATAGTTTGGTCAGTGGTCTGTAGTTTGAGAAGTTTATTTGTAATTGGTATTATAGATTTTTTTTCTTCTATCAAGTAACGTTTGAGCTGGTGTATAGCTGCAATCCAAGGGTGTATTTCTGTATTCTAACAAGGCTAAATAAGGGTCCTGCTTACTGTCCCTTGCTTTGGTGAGCAATTTCTTGGCAATCGAGACTGCCTTTTCTGCCAAACCATTAGACATTGCATGTAATGGACTTGACGTCCTGTGTTTGAAATCCCATTCTTTCGCAAAGTTTGCAAATTCTTGGAATGAAAATTGCTGTCCATTGTTGCTGTCACAGACATCACAAATACTGTTTCATGATGTGTACTTTCAGTTTCCTGATAATTATGATACTGTGTGTGTCAGGCAATAAGTCTATCTAAAAAAGTGACTATAATAATCTTCAGTCATGAGATAATCTTTTCCATCAAATGCAAACAGGTCATTACCAGTTTTTTGATATGGCCTTTGTGGGATGTCATGTGGAATTAAAGGTTCTTTAGCAGTGGAGTCGCGGTGAGTCAGATGTATCAAGCATTTTAATACATGGTCTATGATTTCTTTGGACATGCCTGGCCAAATGATGCTAACTTTCGAGCGTTCTAATGTCTTGTTTGCTCCCAGATGGCCAGTGTGCACAGATCGTATCATCTCCTGCCGGAGACCTTTCGGTACAATTAACTTTTGACCTCTGAAAATTAAGTCATCTTCTACAGTTAGCTCATCCCTGTGATTCCAGAACTCAAGCATATCTGTATTGCATATTGCAGTCAGCACGTGAACTTGGCTATCCCTGAGTTATAGTCTTTATCAAAGTTTGCATTTGTGGGTCAACTTTAATAACGCTCTTCAGACATTCTAACCAATGATCTGCGACAAACAACTGTTGTTTGATTATATGTACGTGAAGGTTGAGTCCTTCGATCAGTGTTTGGACATGCCTGGCCAAATGATGCTAACTTTTGAGCGTTCTAATGACTTGTTTACTCCCAGATGGCCAGTGTGCACAGATCGTATCATCTCCTGCCGGAGACCTTTCGGTACAATTAACTTTTGACCTCTGAAAATTAAGTCATCTTCTACAGTTAGCTCATCCCTGTGATTCCAGAACTCAAGCATATCTGTATTGCATATTGCAGTCAGCATGTGAACTTGGCTATCCCTGAGTTATAGTCTTTATCAAAGTTTGCATTTGTGGGTCAACTTTAATAACGCTCTTCAGACATTCTAACCAATGGTCTGTGACAAACAACTGTTGTTTGCTCATATGTACGTGAAGGTTGAGTCCTTCGATCAGTGTTTGGACATGCCTGGCCAAATGATGCTAACTTTTGAGCATTCTAATGTCTTGTTTACTCCCAGATGGCCAGTGTGCACAGCTCGTATCATCTCCTGCCGGAGACCTTTCGGTACAATCAACTTTTGACCTCTGAAAATTAAGTCATCTTCTACAGTTAGCTCATCCCTGTGATTCCAGAACTCAAGCATATCTGTATTGCATATTGCAGTCAGCACGTGAACTTGGCTATCCCTGAGTTATAGTCTTTATCAAAGTTTGCATTTGTGGGTCAACTTTAATAACGCTCTTCAGACATTCTAACCATTGGTCTGTGACAAACAACTGTTGTTTGATCATATGTACGTGAAGGTTGAGTCCTTCGATCAGTCTTGGGTATGTATTCGGAAATGATTGTCTTGATAAATAATCACTAATGGGCAAATCCTTCCCTTGTACATGATGTACTTCAATATTGTACTGCTGAAGCTGCAACATCATGCGTTGGAGGCGTGGAGGGGCTGCTGAAATGGGGCATCCTCATGATCGATTCGGTCGGCTTGTGATCTGAGTGCATCCTAACTGGTCTAGCAAAAACTTATTGATGAAAACGTTTACAGCAAAATAGAATAGCCAGCATTTCTTTTTGTATCTGAGCATACCCTATGTCGGTTTATGTAAGGCTTTTGGATACGAATGCTATGGGGTGACCGTCTTATATAAGGCATGCCCCAATCCCATATTTGGAAGCATCTACTTAAAGTGTTAATGGCTTGGTCAAGTCAAAGTAAACCAGCACAGGGTGACACATGATTATATCCTTGACCTCTTGAAATGCCTTCTTTTGAGGTTCGTCCCAGAAAAAGCCCACGTCTTTCTTCAAGAAGGCACGTAAAGGGCTTGTAACCTCTGCTAAATTTGGCATGAATTTAGAAAGATAGTTAACCATTCCTAATAGGTTTTCTAATTTGGACCTGTTTTCGGGAGCATCAAGTTTAAGAATAGCCTCAACCTTGTTTTGATCGGGTTTTAAACCTGATGAGCTTATTGTATGGCCAAAGAAAGATACTTCCATTGTGCCGATTACACATTTGTCTGGGTTGAGACTCATACCCTTTGAGCGTGCACATTGAAGTACACATGTCAACATGTCATGTTCCTTGCGAGAGCGTCCCCACGCTAATATGTTGTCGACTATACACATGACATTTGGTAAGCCCTCAGAATTTTCATCCATTTTTATTTGAAATATGTCTTGTGAACTTTTTATCTCAAAATGTAACCTAAGATATCGGTACCATCCGAAAGGCGTACTAAATGTAGTTAGGTATGAAGATTCATCTTCAAGGTTCACACTCCAGTAGCCATGTGTACAGTCTAACATGCTAAAGTACTTGGCATTGGTTAGTTTAGTTGTGACATCATCGATTATCATCATAGGATAGTGGAGCCTAAGGATTGAATCATTTAACGCCTTTGGGTCTCGGCAAATATGCAATTTACCTGATTCTGGTTTCTCAACAAGGAGTTGACCCAATCGGTAGGTTCTGTAACGCTTTCAGTAATTTTGCACTCTTCCATTCTTGCGAGTTCTTCTTTAAGCTTTGACTTTAATGCTTCTGGTACCATTCGCGGGGGGGTTACTACTGGTACTGCATCAGGTTTAAGATGAAGGTTGCACTCGCTGGGAAACAGATCTATTCCCTGAAATAGGTCACTGTACATACTTGTAACAGCTGATTTATCTAAGCCAGACTCATTATCAATAGTGTAAGTCAGCTGGACTAACTGTAAGTCAAGTGAAGTTTGAAGGCTAATGAGAACTGCGGCCTGACTATCTAACGTAAAAGTATGTTTTTACAATTTTGCCGTTGTGAGAGCTGGAAAGCATTACCTTGCCCACTACTGAAATCAAATCCCCTGTGTATGATACAAGCTTACTGTCACGGAGGGGGGTGTGTGCTATTATGGGGTCTTTAATATTGAGTGTTTTGTACAATGCTAGTGGAAGAATGTTTACTTGTGACTCGGTATCTGTTTTAAATTTATATGGGGTTTGGGAAGGGCCAATACGTTACTGGACAAATGCACAGTCTGGAGATGAGAGAGATGAATGCCTTACCATATCTATGTAAAATTCCTTGTCATTATGTGTATTCCGTGCACTGTTACCACACCCGTTATAATCAAATCGCTGGTCACTGTTCGATATATGCACAGTTTTGGATCTGCACATTTTGCAAAATGATTAAGTTTGCCACATTCTCTGCAAGTCACACCTCTAGCTGGACACTGCAAGTTGTTCGACTGGTGATTCCTGTTTCCACAATTCCCACATGGTTTGTGTGTTGTGAACTGCTTGGGCCTTGCACCATTGTGATGTTGGGTCTGATGTGTCTGCGTTGACTTCAGGGATTGTTGCCAGTGATATCCCCTGGGTTTGTTTCCACTGCGTGTCTGCACTCTGTTTTTACTTTTATTGACAGCATCTACATCCTTGTTTGGTATGCCATTTGAAATCGACATCGATTTCAGTTGCTGCTGACAATATTCATAGTTTTGAATGATCTGGATAGCTTTGTCTAATGTCAACTTGTCTCCTTCATTAATCAGTTTCTCTTGGACTCTGACTGTTCGTCCCAAATACAATTCTATCCCTTATCATATCATCGGCTTCATGAAAGTTGCAGTCTCTGGCTTTCAGTCTTAGCTGTGTGACGTAGGAATCAATTGATTCTGCTCCTTGCACTCCATATTGAAACGATACCGCGCAAATATGGGGTTTAACTTTGGTTGCACGTGCGCCTTGAAACGGTCAGAATGTTTGGAGCTTATTAGTGTCTTCATTTGAAATACCAGTCCACGTTTGGTAGACGTCTCTCCCTTTTTCCTCAACCCATAACAAAAGGTATGACACCTATTCCTCTTCTGTTTTTACTTTAAGTGGCCCATTAAAAATCAAAATAATATGTAGTTTAAACTTTTCCCACTGTTCTGGCAAGTTCGTAGCCTCCCAGTCCATGAATGGTGGCGGAATACCGCAAATCCATGGCTGATTTTTTCAAATCTTAACTAATGCACACACTTTTATTTTATGCGCAACTCCAAGTTAATGCATGAATCCAACTTAATGCACCATTCCCACTTCTGACACCATGTTGTGTTTCTTGTCATAAACTATCTCAAGTGAGATGTATATATTGTAACAGACACAAGTGTGTTGTTTCTAAGACTTTATTTCTTAGAGTCACTCATATAAGCTATCCACAAAGCGGGTCTCTAACAGCGCATGTGTATACAAGTTGGAGAAAGATGTACACATGATGTAGATTGTATAGTCCATTTCAATAATACAACAGAACCAAGTGAGCATTTCGAACTTTAATTGTCTGGCATAACCTGATCTGGTTGCTGGCAATTCTCCAGAATCAATGTATTTTGTCAGTTGGAGTCAGTTTGTACAGCAACATGTGTTCCCTTAATCTTTGCTCTCCTTTCCATTCAGGTGTGGATTCCCTAGTCTTAGGCATGAAATCCTTAATATCCGACATGGAATCCTTACTATCCAACATGGATGTTATTTTCCTTTCAAATAAAATAAATGCGGGCTTCAACTTGGCTCTTACTAACTTCCTGAACTAACATTCCATCTCTTGTTATACATTCAGAATACTGTGTCAAATTTCAAAACAGACATCTCACTGCTATTTAGCCTTGGGTCCTAACCTTATATCCAATGCTGTACAAACTCAAGCCAATCTGTTTCCATTGACAGTTAACGTAGTAGAGGAAAATTAATGCATTTCTCCAACAGAACTAGTTACCATCGCTACTTCATCAATAGCATAGTCTGCTCTCACTTAATGATCATGAAGCTTCCTGCAATGTGAACTATTAATCACTATCTTGACTAATGTTGGACACATGCACACATATGGCTGACAATAAATAGCCGTATAGTCCACATGGCTGCCCTAATCTTAACACAACCAGTTCATCAGTTAAAAGGATTCACATCTTAGCTAACAAATAGATCAAACAAAATTCACTTATTAGATTAATTACACTATTGCAAACTAATAAGTTATTGGCATAAAGCATCACACAAACCTAATAATATTCTTAGCATACATGATTCATATATCATTTAAGATGAATAAATTGAAGCAATTATCTTAAGACTCGTATTGAAGAAAAATGATGTATGAAATTAAGACATAGTGCCTTGTGGTTTAAGATTAGTTCTCTTTCCATTTTAGCAGAGCCATCTCCTTTACACTCTTGGCTACATGACTCTCAAAGACGTCCACATGTCCCTTGGACAACTTTAATGAGGGCTACTGCTTACCCCCAGAGCCAAGAACTTTTGCCTTGCACAAACTACTTTTGCAGTGTAGATATTTATAAAACACAAGACTTCACCTGGGAAGCACACCCTGGATGATTAACTTGTCCAATCAGAATTTAGATTTATCTAACTGCCATTATTAACAAATGCCCCCTCCAGGGTTTGGAATATGTTACATTTAGTTCTGCTCCATTAATATACTGATCTTTACAAAGTTTCATAAATATTTCAACAAGTACAGTTGCTGTTTCAGCTATATTTCAGCCCTTGGCATTTCAATAAACAACTCCCTTATTCACTCAAATGGAACTTCATTAATAATCAATAATGTCCTTACTAGATGTATTCCAGTACTAGTGTCCTTAAATATGCAGCAGATTTTGCAGGGTGCAAAACTATATACAGCGGCTTAAAATGGCTCTGTGTTACAATGACATTGCACAATTCACTCACTTATGTGTTACATCTTCAGAATTCACACAGTTACAGTGGCATAGGAATTTAAATGTGTAAATTTACTGAAAAGAGTCCTATATTTACTCTTTGTGTAAAACAAGCAAAACAATTATTGTTCATTTTTAGAACATTCAGTCAGGTTGCAGCATTGCAGAATAGCTTTGTGCTAATTTGCCATACATCTGAATCCAAACACAATTGAATTTGATTAATTTCATAAACTTGCTTCTGTAAATTGATTTTAGCAGGATCAGTGAAATTTAGGGAGGATCATTACAAATATTTTGGTGAAAAAGTTTGGGAAAAAATTATGTATCTTGTTTTACATATGCACACTTTCTAGAGAACTTGCTATTAATCATGCAGTTTAAACTAGGGACCTTGTACACAAAGCGTGTATGTGTGTCTTTCAGGATTCAGCACCTTAAGATCTTTCAGCACTTCATTATTGTCCATAATTTTTCTTACAACTGTGACATAGAACTTTCTCACATCTCAAAGAACTTGCTCAACCTCCATTTCCTACATGAATGTTCTGTTGTAGAGGCCCACTGCAAACAAGCCGTCATTTTGTTGGAACTCACAGTCAGCATACTTGACTAGCCTAAGGTTGGCCACCTGTTTGATATGTCTCATTTCCACAAGGAACTTTCTGAGCAGTCAGTCCATCTCTTCCATCAGACCACAAATCTGTCATTCATCAGTCTGAAATAGTGTTAAACTCCTGATTTTTTTTACATCTTCATGGCTTTCAGAGTAGAAAGCAATAGTCGGATATTGGTTTAAAATCCTGTCCACCACCTTTGAAATGATAAGCAGTGGGTCTGGCAGTGTTTCAGGATGTTAAAGTCATCTACTGGCACCATCAGTTTTATGCAGTCTTGTGCACAAAGATTTGC
The DNA here is from genome assembly GCA_016617855.1 of Megalonaias nervosa. NCBI lineage: Eukaryota > Metazoa > Mollusca > Bivalvia > Unionida > Unionidae > Megalonaias > Megalonaias nervosa. Next base: position 25,154 of record JAECUM010056035.1, on the reverse strand, counting down.
TAGGTTACAAATGCCTCCGATACTGAAGACATCTTCTGTTTCACCATTCTGAGCACCGAGTTTGTCTTCTCCTCCATGTCATTACAATTGTCACTAGCAAAGTCAGTGCAGTTGCTTCTAAGGATGTTTAGATTGCTCAGAACAGTATCAATATCATTTAAGATGGCCTCACTGTTTCCTCTACTGTACATTGGCATATCAAGCAATCTTGCTTTTGGTACCACATCATACTCAAAGACTCTTGCCATAATATCTAACTGCTTATCTGTTTTCATGTCATTGGATTTGTCAACCATAAATGAGAACGCCATTTCTCTGCACAGCTTGATGACTGGTTCTGTTGCAGCTGGAGCCAGGCAGTTCTTAATGATGATTGTTATTTGATTCGCTTTGATCAATACTTCTTTGCAATGTCACTGTCAAGGAACATTTCTGTGGCAATATCTGTGCAGTTGTCAGCTACAGATGCAGGTAAGTCGTGCTGATCAACAAAATTTGCAAATAAAACCTCAAACCATAATATCAGTTGAGTATTGTATTATACTCATTTATCATGGTGCTTATGACTTGAATTTATGATATAAATTCAAGTTGTAAGCATCGCGATAAATGAGTCAACCATGCTAATTCTATTAAGTTTCAATAGTTTAAGTGAAATAGTTTAAAGTTCTTTAATAAATCTTATCAGTATCAGAACATACATAGTGTGTGAATGTTTAAAATGATATTAATTTTGTATTGTAGCTCACGAAATATCAGCTAGCGGTAACATGTCATATTACACAGGTCAGTGACCAATATGTTAATGCAATGTCAAATGAGTAATTTGATTTCAAAAGTGAGGCAGTTTTAAAAATGTATTCTGCACATCAAGACTGATTTAACAATTGCATCTATATTTGCTGGTAATACGCACTGTATCAAAAGAAAAATAAGATACTTGTCTGGGTACTTGCTACATAGGAATTTGCTTGAATAAAGAAATAAACTCATGGATCATCATTCAAAAAATGCATCAATATTGCAGGTAATCTGATTGGTGGTTTCAAGCAATCACATTGTATTCTCATTGTATCTCATGGAGTAAAATAAACTGCATCAAATTCCAATTACTGTGAAAATTATGTTGATATCCGTGAAAACCAGATATATTTTTAAATATAAAAGTAGCCCCCAAAAATGGTTGTATGGCCCTAACACTGCAAACCAACCACCCTCAGCATACAAATTACAGGATTCATGTACAAGTTGACAGGTTTGTTATTAGCAACCACAGTCATTTTTCTGATATTGAAATAACTGCAAACACTTGATTTCTTCATATAGATCTGTTTAACAGCATTCCAAAACAGTTTCATTTTTAAAAATATCTTTATTAGAAAAAAGTTATGCAACTTTCAAGTTCCAAAATATTTACAAATTTCTAGAATTTGTGTCTTATATAAATGTATTCAGATTATGTGGCAGTCATGGAACCAAAGTAAAATGTTCTTTCCATAAAAAATGTTATAACTTTCTTTTTTGTTGAGATATTATTATGAAATTTGATATTCTGATCGCATTTTTCCTGCTGAATTCAATGCTGTCATTAAATCTGTTGTCCGACTTCAATATTTTCATTTATAAATGAAAAGCATATAAACATTTCACAACTTTTATGACAGTAAACTTAATACAAATATATCAGCAATAGTTCATATGTAAAATAACTTCGACAACAACAAAAATGCAATGTTTATTCATAATTGTCATTGAAACAATGTTGCAAGACCTAATTTCAAACATACTGTGATGTTAAACAATGTCACTTAGAACTAACATTTCGATATCATATACATGCAAAAATATGTATCACTTTCAGACTTTGTATTTTTTTGTTTTGTATTTTGAAAACATTATTGATCCCATCAAATGTTATCAATGCATTGGGAATTTAAGAACCCACTTTAAGTGTGCGTATAGTTAATTTGCTACGCTCGTCAAAATAAAAAAAATTTTAAAAAAAAAGATTTTTTTTTTACAAATGTTCATACCGAAATTTTGCATTTGTCTGATAGTGATGCGATTTTTTTTTATCATGATGTGATTTTTTTTCTCATCATTTCATCAATGTCCCATTACAAAATTTAAACAAATGCAATAACATAATGAATATAAGGTTGAACATAATTTAAAACCGATTACCGTTTGTCAGTTCAGATATTTACAGCATCGACAACTTGAGCCTATTTATAGTAGTCGAAAATCTACGCTTTGCGTACACATTTTGCCACTGTATACTGTCTAAACCGTACAACAAGCGTTAATACGATAAAAACTATAAAAAGAATTCATCTTGCCATGTTCTTCTGGAACACCAATTTGTACAAAATTAATAATAAGTTTAGTTTTGGAACATCAGTTGTAGAAAACTTGACATCATTATCAGCTGTTAGAAAATTCAAATATGGCGGACAATGTCGACACCGGGAGATTCAAATGTTTTACAAATTCGATGCTCGTTGCGGTTGGTTTATAAACGTTTCCAATATATAAATTTGGTATCAAAATAAAGCTTGGAATATGCCAATTGTGATGATATATGATGCATTTATTTAAATTGCCATACTTTTGGTCAAATCTGCATAAAGTTTGAGGGATTATTTCTTCGTGTAGGAATATCATAGGAACGTGCTACAACCACTGACCGAATTGTTTACATCTCCTCTGATTGGATTGAAAATTTCATGAATATTCATGAAGTTTTAATAACCCGCATTTTGAACAAAGAAGAGAGGTGTTACGCGACCCCGGCATGATCAATGCTTATTTCCGATGACACGTGAAATCTGTTACTTTCGATGATTATAAAGTAATAATTCCATTAATATAGCGTCAAATATAAAAAGAAAACATGCCCATTATAGATAATTTTATTAGCTTTTACAATATATACAATGTGTTGCAATCAGATAACATGTATTGATGCTGCACTGAAAATTCTACACTTGGTCAACAGTTTCATCAGATTTCCAGGTAAACTGGCACCTTGTCCATGTTAGACCGGGGTTGCTAATGTTATAGATGCCTGATTTTCTAATGATAAACTATAATATTAAAAAAAACAATTCTGCTAATCTTTGTTTAAGCTATATATTTTCTGAATTGTAAACTGTTTTCTTCCCATTAGGTGGATCAACAGAAGTTATCAGCAAATGAAGGTGCTTTAGATGTATCAAGTTCAGAGAGAGGGCCACAGCTGAAGACAACACAGATTGTATCAGGACATGGAGGAGGTGAAGCAAAGACCTCGGGTGCTATTCCACCCCAGACAGGCAGCTCTGTTGAAGGAGTCAGCCTTGCTCAGGTAGGTGGTATTTGTTACTGTTAGTAATTAAAAGCTACATTGAGCTTATGGTATTGCCCTTATTCATTGTGTATTGTCTGTCATTACCTACCATTTCTCATACTAATTTCTTATTTCCATTGTTTTTCCAGAATGCTTTTGATCAGACTTGGTATGGTAGCTTATATGTTAGATTAATTTGAATTATGGGCAACATCTATGTGTATGAATTCATTAATTGCCAGTGCTGCTGACTACCAGAGCCAGATGCTACAGGAGACAAATAATAACTTTTCAGTTAATGACTTTGGGATAAGGGCCAGTGTTGGTGTCATTTACTTTATAATTGACAGATTGAATACACAGAAACCTTGCATATATAAAAGTCGTAACTATCTTCTGGCTGTATCCCTCTGACTTTCACATTTTTGGTGAGCAAATCCATTTCATATGTATTGAAATAAAACACACTGCAACACTACAATTTTTTGTCATACTTTCATAATAGAAAGTAATAGGTCAGATTTCTACATGTAAATTCTTGGACAACTTTCCAAAACAGAATCAAATCATAATCTGTGGTATACTGGGTATCTGGTAAAGCTATGCAAATCACCAAACTAAGGTATGTATCAGAAGAGCTAAAAATCACATTATGAGATATATGCCAGAAAAGGCCAACATTTCAGCAAGTGCTATTGGTAATTACCAGAGAGAATCAGAATACTCTTCCATATATTTTCCTGTGTAATTGTTGTTTGTTTCAGTTACATTTCATTAAATTGACATTAGCAAAATATATTTCAAGAAGAAATGTGTCTTTTTCCCCCATCTCACCAAAAATGAAAGTAGGACCAAGGCCTTCAGTGAAATTGGTGACATGTGAATTATGTGATCATAGTCACTGATTCTGTCTCAATTTCTGACAAAGATATGATAGTTCATTATCACTTCTAACATACTCTAATTCAGTATTGTGAATTTTGTTCTCAGCAGAACCATATGGGATATTTAAGCATTTTCTGCATAAACCATAAATTGCTTATTAAAGAAGCTTAGGCAACTTTTAAGCAGACTTTAGGTGAAAGTTTTGGCAAAATATGCAAATTAGTTGTCCTCAGAGTCTCTTTAAACAAAAAAAATCCATCTAAGATTCCTGCCTTAAATAAAAATCCACCTGAAATAAAATCTCGTCTTAGATTTCTGCCTGAAATAAAATCCTGCCAGAGATTTCCACTTGAAATAAAATCCGCTGGAGGTTTCCGCCTAAATGAAAGCTGCCTAAAATATCCACTTAAAAATCATTCAGTAAAAAATCTGCTTCAGATTTCAATTAAACAATCTAATGATGCTCAGGAATTATTGGGAATAAGTGATGAATACTCACAATAAGTTATAATGAATCATGAATTTTATTTTGACACACATTATCAAATAAGATTTAGGTTTGTCTTGAGAGAGATTTCACAAAACTTTTGACCAAGACTTTCATAGATATTTTGGTGAGATCTCATTAAAATTTTGCTGAAATTTTGTTGAGGTTTGATAAAAATTTTGACCAAAACTTGCACTAAAATTCTGGTGAGGTCTCACTGCAATTTCACTCAAAATCTGGTGCGATTTCTCAAAAATTTGACCAAAAGTTTCACTGCAAATTTGGTGAGAACTCACTAAAATTTCGTTGAAAGTTTGGTGAGATTTTGCTAAAACTTTGATGAGATTTCACTCAAGTTTTGACCTGTAATAGTATTTTACTGAAGTTTCAGTAATTTTTCATGGACATTTCAAAAGGTTTCAAATGAAATAATGGATATGAATTATACAAAACTTATTAACCACTGTAATATTTCAGCATACATGAAGCAGAATTATATGGCTGTTATATTGTAAGACATCCACAAGATACGGGAGTTGTTCTGCAGACATGACTTTTGAATGTGCAAACTATGATCACTTGAATGAGCCCATGATCAATAAGCAGCCATGACAAGCATTTATTATGCTATAATTACACTAATTTTTTACTCAGAATTCTAACACAACAATAATAGTTTGCTAATATAAACATCATATCACTCATGACATTGAAAGATGTTTCTTCTTATGGGCCATGAAAACAGCTCTGCAAAGCTATGACCATCTTTAACAGACATGGGTATCCAGCAACAATATCAACACTTCCGTGACCAGTGATCTGGAAGTGAGTCAGTTTGGAGTTGCATACTTTGAAATCATCTTGGTTCAATTCCTTCTCATTTAACATGTTAGCCACTACTGTTGAGCTGATAAAAGTTGAAATATTTATGGTAAAAATCACAAAATGCTAGTCCTGGTGTTCAGTTTTCTTACAGATTGACCAATTATGTTCCCATCAACAATGCATTCAATCCATTGTCATTTACGCACACTTTTCAAATGGTTATTCAAACCTGTGTCCCACTCGAAAATTTGCAACACCATGTTTTGCAAGCATGCTCATTCCTCTCAGTTTCCATTATGCAAAGACTCATTGGGCTAGTACAAACTTTTGATCAGTCAGAGAGCTCTGTACAGTGATCATATGTTAAATAATATACAGAACAAATATAAGGATTGTTGCTGAATAAGACCAGACAGATCATTTTGTTTAAAAAAGTTTGGGAGATGATATGAAAAAAGGTCCATATTGAGGAAAATCAATTCAGGTCCAGCAAATTTCTGCTTTCAAAATGGAAAACAATATTGTTGTCTTAGGACAGTTAAATCAAATTGAAGTTAAACAAAAAAATGAAAAATAACAAGGGAAGATGTGGAAAGAAGTTATTGTTCCCAAAATGAACACTGAAATTAGAGCTATCAGAAACAGGAAATATAAATTTTGCTGAAAGTCATTCAAAATGTACAAGAATAAAAAAATAAATTATATTAAATGGAATAAAGGTTCCTTTTTACATCAGTATTGCTTCTTATTGATATTTTTCATTGAAATTTCAGTGATGTTACAATCACAAATACTTACTGATATATTTTCATAATATTTGGCAAATCTTAGTGAAATTTCAATAAAAAATTGTCACTAATATTTTCAAACATTATGGCAAAATCTCATTGAAATTTCACTGAAATCGCTGTGAGTGGTGAAGTGCTATAATTTTGGTAAAATGATGCATTTTAGTGAATTTTACTGAAATTTCACTGAAATTTGAGTCACATTTTCACTAGGATATGATTTTTGTCGAACATATTTTAATAGGAAGCAAACAAATTTTTTCCAGAATAAAAATCAGATCAAGTCCAAAATCCGCCTGACACCAAATTTTATAAGTCCAAAGATCCATTTGTGATTGTAGTTCTTTTGATAAAGTTCAAAATTATGCCTAACATTTATGCTAAAATTCAGTCTAAAATCTGCCTTGCAGTAGGAAATGAACTGGACAATCAGAACTTTTCCATCTAACCTTTAGTATGAGTACGCTTAACTATTAGACGGATTCATTGTTTCACCTTTGCTGTATTCCCAGTCTGCCTAAAGTCCATCTGAAAATTTGGGGGTTTTAAACGGAATACACCCTGAATTCACCTAAAATCCCGATGTAATCTGCCTCAGAATTTCATACGGGAATTTAATAAGAAGCGTAGAATGCATATTCATGTCCCTTTCAACATGTTTGCAACAACTGAAATTCACTTTTCCATCCATCATTAAATTTTATGTGATATTTCTGTTGATTAGATTTTGGTGTTTTGGCATTGGGAGATCATGCACACTTAGACATTTCTACAAACTTTAAACACCGAAGTGCTAGAGCTCTTGAGTTATCCAGCCATAATCAATTAACATCTTTAATCCAATCTAAATAATATTACTTTTGATCATACATAGTATGGACTCTAATCCATCTCAACAACTTTAAACACCAAAGCAGAACCTACCTTCTGGAGAGAATCAAAGTAATGTTTATTTTATGCTGATGGAGTTCTTCAGTAACCCAGCCATAATTGATCTTTAATCCTTCAAGAATTACTATGCTAATCCATCTTGACAGACTGAAAACACAGAAGCCACTGACCTTGCTGACAGAATCAGAGGGATGTTAATCACTTTAAGCTGCTTGAAATTAGCAACTAAATTGTCCTGCCCTTCTTTAGTCAGTTCACAGTCACATAATCGCAGGCAGTATTACTGTAAATATACTACACTCAACCAAATGTGGAAAAAAATTGGGACAGATAATTTTGCATTCATTTCTGTGATTGACAGGATAGATGGGAGACACCCCACAACTGGAAAGAAACACCCTCCCATCTGGGAGGTTCACATGCATAATAATAAACTTGGTTGTGATGTTATCTTACAGTGCTAAAAAGTCAATATCTAAACAACTGAAATATCAAATGAAATTCAATAATGGATGGTAACAGAAATCTCAGTGGTTAGATTCAAGTTCAAAGAGACATAAATATACTTTATGCCATTATTGTAAAGTCTTCTTTTGGAAGACTTTACAAATTTGATGGAGATATCACCCATCTTGAGCAATTCTGGCACCTGGCAGTTGGCAATCAGAATCTACCCTTAGGCAGTAGATTTCTTGGTGGACTCCACAGAGTTCTTCTAACATTGCCAGACTCCAAGCCAGACACTGAAAGACATATTCTGTTCTGAGGAAAATTCAGGTTGACTTCAGAAGAAATGACTGGAGCAAAATCAGACATTACTTGTTTACAGGCTTTAAATTGATCAGTTGAAAATGGTTTGGAAATAGAAGAGAGAGAGCAAATGAAAGTTAGACTATCTGTAATGATTTGTTTATACTCAACTGAAGGATTTGAGAACAGTCTATTTACATGTACTTAACGTTCACCATCCAGTCACCTTGAAATTGGTAAAATGTACACAGATATTTGAAGATCAATTTGTTGAGAATGATATGAGAACCATTAATATTGTGCATTTAACTGTTTGCTGATACTAAGTTTTTATCAGTTTTCTGTAATTATTATGCAAAGAATGGATCATAAACACCAGTTTTTAATGTTACATTTTTGTAACATCAGTCACACTTGGAATGAAATCCTCCTTGTGGTTAATGTTAGAGATTAGTGCCTTTAATTTCCAAACACACCTGTAAACAATCTTGCTGTTTTTTTTATATTTAATATCATGACGCCATAAAATCAGTGACATGCAGTATTTGAAAGTTACTTGTTTCATGTGACAAAGTGCCTGAGGCTAACTTAGGACCTGAAGTCATTGAATTCTGGATACATACAAATATTATGATTAACTGTAACTGATATATTAAATAAAAAAGATAAGATTGTCAAAATTTGCTTTAAATAGTAAACATTCAGATTTTCATAACTGCATGAGAAAATGTGAGACTGGCCTTAACACTGACTACAAGATGGAAAGTAATGGGATAAAAAAAAATTGTGGCCAAGTATGTAAAGGAAGAATGAGCTACATATAAACAACAAATAAAGGTGTTGATAAATGTACTGTGGTAACACTAAGGTATAAAACTTGCAGAACATAAAGCAGAAGAACTGAATACAGCCCCATGTCAGTCAAATAGCTTGCAAAGAGCTAGGGTTTGATTTATTTTAGGTAGATCACTGACTTTAAATAAAACATTTTGTACCTTGTGTCCCTTTCTCGAAATAATTCTGTGGGTGCCTCTGATCCACTCAAAATTATTTAATCACTTACACTAAAACAAATGATTAAAATAAATGTACTTACTAGGCATTTATATTATTCGGAGAATTTTATCACTGGTTTGACCACTTTGGTGGCCTAAGTGATTAGAGTGCCCACCTCAGTTGTGGGAGGTTACAGGTTCGTACCCTGGCCAAATGATACCAAAGACTTCTAAAATGGTTCTAGCAGCTGCATCGCTTGGTGCTCAGCATTATGAAGTTAGTGTTAGGACTGGTCAGCCTGGTGTCAGGATAATGTGACTGGGTGGGGCATGATGCTACATGTCATTGGCATGTTGCCCCAGTGCTAGACATCACTATAAACTGCCACACTGCCGACATCATAGCGATATGACTGAAAAATCTATAAAGCTACGTTAAAAAGCCAAATCGCACACAAACACATTGTTACTGATTTTATATGCCCTTTATTTTAATTGTAGCTGACCAACCATTGGTATTAGTCACCAGAGTCTGACATTTTATCAATAAAATATGACAAAAATTTGTGACAACACCATTACACTAAATAACCTTATCTGTATATATATTATTTGTAAAGACAAGGTTATTTTGGTGTGATCACAAATCTTTGTCATTTTATTGATTAAACGTGTCACTAATGCATCTAATCCGACTCCACATGTAACAGGTATTGCTTCCAGTTCCATCAGGTCTCTATTTGCATCTGTATTGCAGAGTACAATTTAATACATTAACTAGACAGTGTTCTTTTTTAATTACCAAACCAAGCATCAAATTATAGAAATAGCAATGTTATGAAACCAAAAACAATACCAAAAACTAAATTCCTAGTAGGTGCAGTGTGTGATTTAGAATGAGGAGGAAGCCGAGTAATGTTTAGTGATTTTCAAAAATTCTAAGATCAACTCTAAATTGAGTCAGAAAAAAATCACTCACATATGATGAGTTTGGTTGTAATATCCACATAACTTCTATTAAACTCATGAATGACCAAGTATACTCATCAGACTTTTTGATGGTCCTGGCTGAGTAGCCTAATCCCCCCCTCAATTTTGCTGTCACCAAATTATTTTCTTTATATTCTTCATAATCTCTTTTTGGCACATCTATTGACTTAAAATAAATGATACTAAAAGATTATCCTCTGTCCATTTAACTCGAATCAATATAATTTGTTCAAGGTTTTTACTCCATTGCAGAACTGTTTGCACCTTCTTTTGTTTTTGGGAAAAGGAGGCTCAGCTGCAGAAACTGTATGCATATATTAACCAATCATACCGTTTCTTCTTTCAATAGCATCCAGTCAGGATAATTGTTGTCTACATGTTTCGGTTTGTATGGCAGGAAGGCAATGAGTGATAATGGAAAGTCAACAGAGTATGTATTAGTTAATGACACTGATGGACAAAAATGCTTTGAATGCCAAAAATGTCAGTTTCCAAGAACTCTGTTTTATACCATTTGTATTCTGCACAGAATATATCTGTAGATGTTAGAACAAACTCACTGAAAGCTTTTATAGCAAGTGCAATTTTTTATGCTGTCCAGAAATATTTACCAAAATTAGTCCAAAACTACTCAGGTTAAGACGCAAGTATTGAATGAAAATCTCAAAGAATGTTTCTACAGTATTCGTATCATTTGAATTATTTGCTTTACCTTTAATTTATTTATTACACAGACACAACAAAAACACAGATCCAGTTAAGTTTTTATTTATAATTATAATGTTTGCCATGGGGGACTGTCTGCTGCTACCGATGAAACTGTTTTGGTTCATTCTGTCAGTGAGTGATTCAGCGGCTACTGAATGGCACAACGTGGTTGTACAGAGGTCACAGCTGGTCTGTGAAACTCCCTGACAGAATGTTATGGATAACCCTTGAGTAAAGTTTCTTCAGCAGAAACTGAAGGAGCCCAGCGAAGACTGGGCTGTCCAACGAAGGTTGGGATGACAGCGGCAACTGTGTGGACTTCACTCAACGGGTTTAGTTTGAATACGCCATATATTGCTGACATTAGATTCTTGGGTGAATAAACGGAATTTGAATGAAGTGAATGCCCAGGTTAAGCATCATGCAGTAGCACAGACACTCCCATGTCCATTGAACACTGCAGGCGTTGAGGCGGGGATGGCGGCGGGTTTCGACAGAATTATGCGTGCTGTCGCTCTCAGCTCCAAACTAAGAATATTTGAACAAAGACGCTGCACGTGACAGCTGGGACTGTTTTGATTGGCTGGCACATGATGTATTAATATCTCATGCATATTAATGCAGACTATTTGCAGGAATGGTAGCAAATGGGTCACCTATTGCTGTGTATAAACCATGCCTAAGCAAGTACTTAAGCAACAATTTATACACAACAAAACACAGATCCAGTTAAGTTTTTATTTATAATTATAATGTTTGCCTTGGGGGACTATCTGCTGCTACCTATGAAACGGTTTTGGTTCATTCTGTCAGTGAGTGATTCAGCGGCTACTGAATGGCACAACGTGGTTGTACAGAGGTCACAGCTGGTCTGTGAAACTCCCTGACAGAATGTTATGGATAACCCTTGAGTAAAGTTTCTTCAGCAGAAACTGAAGGAGCCCAACGAAGACTGGGCTGTCCAACGAAGGTTGGGATGACAGCGGCAACTGTGTGGACTTCACTCAACGAGTTTAGTTTGAATACGCCATATATTGCTGACATTAGATTCTTGGGTGAATAAACGGAATTTGAATGAAGTGAATGCCCAAAGAGAACATATGCGCAGCAGATATTGTCCCCCAAGAATGTAAAAAGTTGGGGAAGCCTTCAGTGTTCAATGAAGAGAAAAAATGTTTGTCTATACAACAGCCGCATATCAAGAACAATGCAAAAGAAAAGTATACATACATGTAAAAATAAATCGACAATGGCAAGGAACAGCATGTTATTACTACAAGAATAATACTACTACTGTAAAATTAGACTCTGGCTTGTCAAGACAAAGCCACATGAACTGCAACAGGTCTATGATATATGAAAATGTCAAGTCTGCTGTGATTGTCTCGGAGTGGTTCCATGCGTGTCTATACCACAACCATCTCTGATGAGAAGCTAGATGATCACATCCATGAAATAGGTAGAAGAATACCATGAGAATGCACTAACACCTCCATGAATTAAACCGACCGAAAGCACATATGGCAATGAAAACAACATATGCACAATTGCCACACGATGCACACTGGTATCACACGCGTGCAGAACTCCACACATAATGAATATATAGCACAATTGCCGGTATCACACGCGTGCAGAACTCCACACATAACGAATATAGAATACTATGAACGGCTATAGAAACTGGAAGCACCGCACTTGCATCCCATTGCACAGTAGTGTAGAACTGGAACCAGAAGAGCGCACCCAGGATGGCAGGACCGTCCTTGTATGTTGAATGCAGGATGATCATGGTCGCTGTGTACTACTATTTTCATCCATGGCCATGGCCCTCTGTGCTGCCTGGATCGTACTGTGAGGTGTGCGAATATATCTTGTGTAACAATCCGAAGACCACCGGCCTAAAACTTTGATTATATGGTCTTCCAGCCGGGCTGCCGCTGCTGAAGTAGCGGCCCCTATACGGAATGAATGGCCACTATACTGGGAAGTGTCCATTCCCATCTTGTAGTAGACAAGTCGCATGTGATGAAGGAATACAACTCTCGATAAGGCTTGACCTGTAGCCGTAAGGAAAAGTGGGTCATATGGCTGGGGCAATGAACGTCTCCTGAATTGCATGAAAGTCTTCATAGCAGAGTATGGACATATAGCACGACCTGTGGCATGTAACTGAACAGTCACACCCTTACGGAAAGGGTCGTTTTTTGATGATTTCAACTTAAGAAAAGCAGTCTCCAGGTGGAAGTGGACATCGCCGACACAGAGATGAACAGTTGGATCGAAGGAATCCCGAATAGTGAATTCCCCACATCTCAGAAACCCGAAGAAAGCAACTATGCAGACAGTCAACAACAGCAAATCCGTGTGCGTGTCAAATACTCCTCCTCGCAGAATTGTACAAATGCTTGTCAGGATATTGTATGTAATAGGCTTGCGCAGTTTTGCAGATGAACCATGGGTTTTTTTGATGGCCTGGAGGATGGTGGCAAGACGAGGCAGATTGTTTCTGTCTGTGGTGAATGGAGATTGCATACCGGCCTGCATATACTTGAACCTAATGCCACAGAGGTACATTTTTATTGTAGAATGCTTCAAGTTGAGGACTCTTGCACAGTGTGTCACAAAGTAGATTAAGGTGTCTTCCGTAATATCTGGCAGAACTTGCATGTTCGAGGCAAAGCCACACATGAGCATGAAGGTTGTAAAGGCGTTGAATGCAGTGTTGTAGGCAATCTGTGTAGCGCGGCTTAAAGCCTGGTTCCATAAAATGTCTACCTCTTTATCCAGGTCCACAAGACTTCTGAGGGTGGGGGGCATTTGCAGGGTTGTAGATCTGCATCTGGAGCCAGTGCGTGAAATTTCTGAAATTGAAGTCGGGACAAGGCATCAGCTGTATTGTTGACAATTCCAGGAATGTGTTTGGCAGAAAAATAAAAGTTACAAGAAGCTGCGCACCATGTAAGTTTACGCATCAATTTCATTATATGCATACATTTAGATCTCCCATTTTGAAGTATATTCACTGTAGCCATATTATCACATATAAATATTATACGTTTGCCTGCCCAGTCAGCGCCCCAAATAATAGCAGCTACAACGATAGGATACAACTCCCTGAATGCCATAGAGAAATCATTCTCCACAGAAAAAAGCATTTTAAGATCATCTGACCACGCAGCTGCAAACCAGCTAGTTTTGTAGTAACCCCCATATCCCACTGTGGATGAAGCATCTGTGTATAATTCAAGATCGTCCGATGATGTGGACTGATTGTCAAGAAACATAGAGATTCCATTCCACGTAGCCAAGAATTGGTGCCACATGTACAGTTCCTCTCTGCAATTTGTATCTAAGTGTATGTAATGGTCGAGTTCCCTGACTTTGGTAGATAGTCGTATAAGGTATGACACAAATGCACGTCCTGGCAGGATAACACGGGTAGCAAAATTTAAGTGGCCCAGTAACTGTAGCAGTTCTCGCTTGCGGACACTTCGTCTGTTAAGAAAGTGTTCAATGTAGTTAACAATACGCACTATTTTATCCTGCGGTAAACGTGCTTGCATTTGCTCCGAGTCCAGAATTATTCCCAAATATTCCATAACTGTACATGGGCCAATGGTCTTATTTGGAGCTGTGGGAATCTTCAATCTGTTGAAAATTAAAGTCAACAAAGCCATCGTTCTCTCACCACATGCCGAAGGAGGATCGATTGTAAGAAAGTCGTCAAGGAGGTGCAAAATAACATCAATACCATAATTATGTTTGGCTATCCAGCAAATTGCCTGAGATAAGGTATCAAATAATTTTGGACTTGAACGTGACCCAAAGGGAAGGCGAACACAAACATAGTAATACCCTCTCCATTTCACACAGAACAGGTGCCATTGTGAAGGCGCAATGGGAATCTGTTTGAAAGCATCCGATATGTCAGCTTTGCACATAATAGCTCCCTTACCATAACTCTGAATGATTCGGATGGCATCATCAATCTTGACGTAGCTTAGGGAGCATTTATCCTTGTCAATAAGTTCATTGATACTTGCATGAATGTTATCGTCATGAGGAGAGGACAGGTCAATGATAAGTCTCTTCTTTTTCGAATATTTACCTTCCGCTATGCCGATAGGACTGACTCTGTAATTAGGAAATGGTGGAGAAGGGAAAGGACCAAGCATGAAACCCTTTGCACATTCCTTTGCCAATAACTGATCACAATATTCGGTTGTTTGGAAGCAGAAAGCAAGTTTTTACTCTTTTGTAGGCAATTGAGTTTTTTGCACCAAGGTGTCAAAACCATGTTTGAGACCAGAAGACAAGTATTGAACGAAGTTTCTATCTGGATGATGAAGGAGTTCAAGCTGCAATCTGTTGATGTCAATGGGGGTGGTAGCATGTGGCAAGAAAGTTGGTCAGCTTTGTTGCATCCTATCTGGCACTGATTTGCGAGGGTTATTGATGTTGTGTGCAAGAGTGCTGGAAATTTTGTGTAATGGGTTGTTTGGGCAAGCAGCTGCCCCATGTGTTTTGGCCCTGCACTGATTGCAGGTATGTAAGAACTGGCAAGTAGTTCGGTGGCAACCACGTGTGGAGTTAAAATTATTACACAGTTCTCTTCCATCCAACATCTGTCTAGGTCGGCCATACTTGTCAATATCCGAATTTTTTTTGTTGGCTATGTTCACAAAGGGCACAGTA
The DNA here is from genome assembly GCA_016617855.1 of Megalonaias nervosa. NCBI lineage: Eukaryota > Metazoa > Mollusca > Bivalvia > Unionida > Unionidae > Megalonaias > Megalonaias nervosa. The sequence continues at coordinate 9,809 of JAECUM010056035.1, read as the reverse complement.
GTGCTTATCTTTTGTGGGCAGAAGTCGGTTGGGTGAGTAACAGAACTACAGATGTGGCATGTAGTTGTTTTTCGGCCTCCAATCAATAGCTGAAGAGCTGCCTGATCCCTCAGAGCCCAGTTTACTTTGAGTTTGTAGTCACGCAGGGCAATAGCAGCCTGACTGGAGTAAACATTATGGTAGTCGTAGAAAATGTCCCCATAGGCATTGGCAATTTTTATAATGTCGGCTTCGTACATGTCCAATTCATAGCGTCTGTTGGGGTAAACTGAACAGATGATTCGCTTAAATTTTCCGAAGGCCGTTATGAATTCACTGAGAGTGAGACGCTTAAGTAATCGGGGATCATTTTTTCCAGCCTTGTCATCTTGATTTGTCAAATCTGATTCCATGTGTGGTAGCAAAAGAGTGGCAAGATTGATGTGCTTACCATCGAGTATCTGCTTCCGCTGACTTTCGGATACCACGTCGATTGCTGGCAGGATTTCCGGCGAAACTCCTGTGGATTGCATCAGCTGATTGAGCGATGTCGTTGGCTGGGCTACCGGCAATGATGCGAGAGGTGTTGAGTCGCCTAACAGTACCATCGGAGAAAACGCCTGTTGTCGTGCCCTGATGTCAGCGATGGAATTATTCAGGTCAACGATAGAACGCTGAATGGAGTGGATCGAGGACATTACGTTTGCTGGAGACAATGTGTTCATATCAATGGCGGCCATGTTGGACGTAGTTCCTACTTCAGGAATGTTGCATTGTACTGCCGTTTCCGCTTCAATGACTTCCGCTGAATTAAGTGCTTCATCAGTATTCACATGAACAGTGGTTGCACAACGGCGACGTGGACGTGGCGTTGGATGTGGAAGGAGGGATACTTCATCTTCAGACTGACGTGTACCGGGTTGCGATGTAGTTGATTTGTTCCTTTGTTGTGTCGGCAAACGATCAGCAGGCCGTGAACCCGCGGAAGGGGCATTATCAATATATAGCTGTCTCAAGGCGTGCTTCGGGATAGCAGCAGACACTTTAATGCCTATAGATTCCAGTTTCCGCTTTAAATGGAGAGTAGTCCAGTTGAAAGGATTGTCCAAGTCGTATGGGACCGACCTCTGTTTTCTGGAAGAGCGTGACGCCATAGTTTGCCGACACAAAAAAACTCCAAGCAGGCGCAATGAATGGCAATCAACGTCTTGATGAAATCACGGAATAGGAGAATGCAACAACGGGAAATAATAGCTCAGGTAAGGAAAGTACTTGTTGTGAAAGTCAGGAAAACAGGCACACACGAAGAAGAAAAGTTGTACAGCTCTTTTCGACAGAATTATGCGTGCTGTCGCTCTCAGCTCCAAACTAAGAATATTTGAACAAAGACGCTGCACGTGACAGCTGGGACTGTTTTGATTGGCTGGCACATGATGTATTAATATCACGCATATTAATGCGGACTATTTGCAGGAATGGTAGCAAATGGGTCACCTATTGCTGTGTATAAACCATGCCTAAGCAAGCACTTAAGCAACAATTTATTACACAGACACTGTGAGGAAGTTTGTATATTGAATTTTCACGAACAATTTATGAATATAATGGCATTGAAATGTCATCACCATTTTCAGTAAATATCATAGTCATGGATCAATGTTCTTGAATTGTTTTTGAACCAGGTTCATGACATTTCAAGAACTTGTTAAGTTATTATAATGGTTCATAAAAATTCATCAGTATGTTCATGAACTTCAAGTATGATTCATTAAAATTCTTGAAGTGTTCATGAACTTAGTTGAGGAACTTTCATGAATGTTTGTTCATGAACTCAAATGATGAACAAATCGTGAACATTTCAAGAACATTTACTGCACATTCAGAAACAGTTCATGAGTGTTCATGAAGTAATGAATTTGTTTTCACAGGAGATGTGTTAACAGCCTAACAGTCAGAAATGGTCAATGTGATCTGCATATTCTTTTCTAGCATGGGTTAAGAATTCGAATTCTTTCATGCTAATATCAGGGGTCAAGCAAGACTTGAATTTTAGGGATAAGCAAGTTCTCCTTTTGGACAGAACAGGGAGAAGTGAGAGCTGAACAGGGAGAAGAAGGAGCAAAGCAAGACAATATATATATATATATATATATTTATATATATATATATATATATATATATGAATTTGACATTGGTTTTAAGCAATACTTTATTTTCAAGTAGAAAATTTTCTGAGTTCTGTCTATATTATAAACACATTTGGTGCTTGTTTAAAAACTCTAATATTCATATGCAGTGCATTTTGGCAATATGACTTAAAAAGAGAACAACAGAAGCTATACATTGTAATGAATTTTAACTGAGTAACTAGATTACAGTATTGTAGTTGCAAGTTTGTACAAATGCTTAATTAACTACAATTAATCAAGAATTCTTCTTTTTACTTTTGGAAAGTTCACTATAAAATGGCATTTGAAATGATTTCTAAACTTGTTTAAAACAGCTCCTGTACCATGTACATGAGAGCAAATGCACACATCTTTCATATCATACTGTTCATCCTAATTTCTTTGTTGCCAATAAAACTTTACTGCAACTGTTCATAGACAACACACTGAAGAATTAAAAGTCAGTATATGAATGAACTAAACCCTTTTTTTTCAACTGAATTGACACAGCCAACGTGCAAGTGCATCTATCTTTAGAAAGAGGAGTTTTCTTAATGTAACCACTCCATAGCTTCGTTGCAAGGGTCCATTGATAGGATTGCAAATATAAGGTGTTATTATTTATCTATGAACTTGGTGTAATGTTAGGTACTAGTTAAATAGTATTTGCTTTGCTGTTTTTTTTCTCTTAGTATTTTCACAAAATGTATTTACTCAGAATGCAACCTTGACCTTACAGTATCTCTTGGATTCCACAACACAGCATTATCCTGTATGTTTCTCACATACATAATTGCATTTTAAATCTCAGTCTTCAATAACATAATATTTAGAGTCTGCTTTCTATGAATTGTATATTTTCCTGAATGTAATTGCCCACTGGTTTACGAAAAGAGACTATCTAATAAAGTGATACCGTACTTCTCAGACACAGTGATGTCTGCCATTATTTCCCCATGACTGTAGTGATAGGTTCACTTATGATTCCAAACTGATTTTTATGGGGAAAAAAATAATGTACATGTGGCAGTTAAAATTTCATGTTAGCGATTCTATTCTTAAAAGACAAATTGCTGTTTACATAAGTTTACATTTCAAAACACAACTTTGTATGATTTTATCATCAACAGATAATTTGCGGCAGTAATAGTTGTTAACTTATTCGAGAAAGGGTTAATGGTCAATCAGTTATCAAAACACATGCCTGTGAATGTTCAAGAGTTTGTTGGCGCAACTGATATCAACACCAACTATTTGATGGCTTGCAGTCTACATTTCGCCTTGAGCTATAACATAACACTGGAACTAATTTGGCAAGGACGAGGGAGCATTCCTCTAAAACATCACAGGATGAAGTCATTTTTGCTTTCCTAACAGAAGAAGGTGAAGTTTACATAGTTCAAGCGACTTAGTTGCCCACTTCGCCTGGTAGCGTGACCCCTGTAAAATACATATTAGCCTTCTCAGTAGATTTTTTCAGACCAATGCTGTTGGAAGTAGGAATGAATGTATATTGGTGGCTAACTCTCCATATTAATGACTCTGCATTGTATATAAAGTGTTATTATATACTTTGTAAAAAGTCCCATTAGTTTAACATTGTTGCAATGGGTTCATACCTAGGGTCTATCCCCCCACCCAACATGTACTTCTTCAGCTATGACAGCATCATCTGAAGACAACCAAGTCACCAACAAAGACCACATTCAAGGAATTTTTATTCTGGCTTATCTATTCATAATTGTACCTTCAGTTTCCATTGATGTATTGAGTCAATTTTTCCTCATATAAATATTTGTTTCTCATCTCAATATTTCGTTTTTCTTTGGCTACATAACATTCCCTTCTATTGTGCAAGCTAAGTTTTGTTCACAACAGACATGTGCATTCATAGTATTAAAACTGCATATTAATGCATGAGTGCTCAGGTTTCATTCATAAATTAAACTTCATGTAATATATGAAACTAAACAAAATAAGTTTATTGTTTCAATTGTATTATTCCTCTAATATAACAGAACATTTAATTTGCTTCATAGTATTTAATAGCTCATGCATCCTTTGCCACATACACTTGGGACCAATATTTTTTAATACTCAGTCAACAACCTTGACATTCATTACCTAAGAATCAACAGGTTAACAGTATATTGTACATGTGAATGAGCATAGATATTTTCTGCATGATAATAAAAGTTTACAACAGCTAATTTAGACTACTATAAGCTCTTTAGAGGTTAGCTCTGTAATCACTGGAGATGCTCAGACTGCTATGTAATTGTTGATTACATATTGATTATAACCCATAGATCATGAAGGGCTCTCGGACATTTCAACCCGAAGACATTTGAATCCCAAAGACAATTTGACCCTAACTTAATTTGTTGTGTTTATGTGTGTTCATATAATAATATAACACGGTCAGTGACCTTTTTGTTCTATAAACAAGATCACTCAAATACAACGAATACCACTCGGTCAGCCATTCAAATTTTACACACAAAAAAGAAGCATGTGTTGCTGTATGTATATTGTGCGGATTTAAACTGGAGCTAAACATTAACAGTGTTAAATGTTAAAGAAGTAAGTTTGTTTATGATATATAATTAAAAGATGAAAAATATGTTGCAGTTCTAGTACCATAGGGATTGTCACTCTTTTTAACAAATCAATATAACTCTGTTGAAAAGATATACTAGATGTAGTATATAAGTAAGGTGTAAGGAACAGAAAGGTATTTAATCGCTTGTGTCATTCATACCTCGTTAAGGCCCCAAGTGATCAAATACTATGCATTAATCCAAAAAACGGAATGCCAACTTCAAAGGAAAAAATTATAATATGTTAAAGAAAAAGTCATACTCTTGTATTTTTATTGGTAATCAATATGTTAAGGATCACGGATAAATGATTTACACAAATTTATATACATTATGCCTTGATACCTCGATGTCCGCCATTATTACCTATCTGCTGGTTGACCCATTCACTTGTGGCTTCAGACTGATATTACGAAGAATATAATGCAAGCACAGCAGTAAAAATTTTCACTAAAATATTTTTAAGAATGCTTTCACCAAGTATGCTCATTAAATACATATTGGTATTTATGTATTGATGTTTTAAGTTTTGAAGGACAAGTTGCTATTGCTATAAAATAAAATACTTTTGAAGCCACAGAACATAATATATTGGAATTTAAAGTCAAACATTTAATACTTTGCAGTTACTACAAACATAACAACTTGTTCTTCGAAACTTATTTTCATCATGTAATGTTGACAAATAACTTGAAGAAATCTGCAGTTGATAACAAATGCTAACTTGCAGTGGGAATGAATAGCTTATTTTGAGGCTCTTCCAGCAATGCAAGAATATAATTTCCTCACAATGACATTGCCTTACAGTTTATGGTTTTTTTTTAATGGGGAACCAGACTGACATTGTGAACGTTATATGGGAGGCATGGGTAACAGGGTAAGATTTTTATATGAGAAGCAAAGGGTTAATATACATGTGAAGATTGAAATTTTCAATGAAGTTTTACAAAATGCATTTTTTTATTGTTGTAACTTAAATTTGTATCATTTTTAATAAATATTGTGATTGTTGCTTAAATACAGCAATATATCTAACATTGTATAACAATAATGCAGAAACCCCTCCTGTGTTCTAACTTAGCGAATTCAGTAACATGACATGAGATGTCATATCAGGCTGATTCAATAAATTAGGATGTTGGCTCAGCGATTGCCATCATTCAGTAAATTTTTTCTAGGATGCTGGCTAGACGAATTTTTGTATACTTATGGGACAAGAAGAAATTGAACTGTAAAGTCTAGAGCTGCCAAACTATATGGCCATTTATGGAAAATGGAAGGTGCCATAATACAAGTTCAGATGTTTTCATAAATCTTCCAAAACAGGTCTTGTAATTTTTCTTAACTCCAAAGCGCAGGGGTAAGTACCCAGTATACCCTTGTATGGGTGTGAACTCACTTGCTGCCCAAGATCACATTATAAATAAAACCACCCAAGTCTTTGGCAATAGTTTGATTCAAGACTTAACAGCATTTGCCTTCCTTTTCCTACAGGTAAGAGAATTTATGTACTACATTTTCAAGATTTTCTTGTAAAGCCACAGTGGAATAATTTTAATGTTTTAAGGCATTAGATTTGATCTATTTTAGAAACAATTTAATTCTGTGTTTAAGCATTTGAAACATTTTTGTATTCTTTTTATTATATACTACTAATCATAAAATATATATTGTGTTTTGGAAAGTTAATTATTAAGAATTTATATGTATCGGTAATCGTGGTATTGATTTATTATAAAGAAGATTTCGCTACTGACTTCATGCTCAGTAATAATTAATTTAAAAATAAAATACTTTTGAAGCCACAGAACATAATATATTGAAATTTAAAGTCAAACATTTAATACTTTGCAGTTACTACAAACAATTTTGGTGTCAGTCTGAAATATTGAAATTAGTAAGAAGTTTTGCTAATTGTTAACTTATTCAATATTTAATTATTTACAATATGTTCTACAAATAAAGAGATTTTAGAACTAAATGAAGTTGTTAAGCTTGAAGGAATATAATCATTTTATAAATATTTTTTATGTCTAAAATGTATGAATATATGAGCCACATCGATGCTACTCAGTAAGTTCAACTCAAAAATTCAGAAATAAATAAATAAATGAGAAAGGAAGACTGACAGACAGAATAAAAAAGATAATGATTCATTAAACTTACCTATATCGCAGATGCGATGCTGCCATTTCCTGCATCTATTACAAGACAAAGCAAGTTGGCGAGGCCTGACATGCCTATGGCATTTTACACAAGGATACAACACCTTTGTCACAATTAACACACTTCAGTTAGTATTATACTAAAATATATCCGATCAAAATATCACAATTTGAACAGTATTTACTATAAATTAATCCAAAATTTACACACAAATATATCAAACACTTTTATTAAAGCTTAGGATAAAAATTGGCATGTAATGAAAGTTTTCAGCTTTTTTTTTTTTTTCCTCAAATTTACAGCGTGTGGTACATCAGTTTTCATACCATTTTCTGTTCTGTTGACAACTTTTCTTTTTCAGCGATTTAGCTGGTTATTTTGATTCTTTAATTGCAGACATAAATAAAAAAACATGTGATTAGTGGGAAAGACTTAGCAGTGTGCTAATTACTGTTTAAAAAATTCAGATTTTTATACAAATGTACAGTGTGTGGTAAATTTGATTTCTTTTCATTCATATTAGCATGTATTCATTAACTTAATAAAAGTGACTTTAATTATAATTAACTGCTGAAATTTTTTTTTGTTTTGGCAACTTAGCAGTCTGTTGGTATTTTCTTTAATTGCAGACATGAACTAATAACCATGTGATTAGTGGGAATTACCATTAGCAGTGTGCTAATTATTGTTTTAAAAATGCATCAATTGGGGTCAAATTGTCCCGTGGCTGGGGTTGAAATGTCTTCAGGTCAAAATATCTTGGGAATGTTCTTGAGGTCCAAATGTCTTGCTCCCTCATGAAGACATCCAGAGATTTATGAGTATTAATAATGTGAATTTGCTTCTGATTGGCTGAACTTCTTAACATTCATGAAATTCTTCTGACCTGAATTTTGTCATATTTTGTAAATGGAATGACATTAAAATCCTTGAAAAGTTTTAATAGGAGTAAGACCTTAATAATGCTTATTTATAAAGTAATCTTGCATTTGTGTGGTCAAGAAATTTTTATCATTCTAGAGATGATGAAATTTGATAAATTGGAAATTCAGTGATGATAATTAAAAGATATTGCATCTGATAAGCTGAAATGGTCAGAATTGAGACTAAGCAACTCTATTTCTGCTCAGATTTTGATTGGACTTCATCAAGAGTCATATGCCATTGTCACAGGTATCATCATGGGACATTAATCATGGTGGAGAGCACCAAAGCTAACATTCAGGAGATCTGGGTTTTAGCTATGGACCGCAGTGCAAATTTTCTTAGTGATATGTGGTGGCACAGTTGTTGGGATGAGCCATTTAAGACTTCTTTGTTACAATAGTCTTTCACTCTGAGCTAAATGTTTGGTTGTTGGGGTTGATTAGGGCAAGATGATGTGTCTTTCAGAAGTGAAGAATATCGTCAGTATTTGCATCATAGAACTGGTTCAGATAACTTCAGCAGTAGAGCACACAGGAAGCATTCAGGAGGTCAGGGATTGGATCAGTCCCATTCTGTCTATACATACCAAGTACTTGCTTATAAGACAAGTCCAACTGCAAACTGCAAAGACCCAGGTCTGCTGTTGCATAATACATTGACAGATCTGGGTTTGTACAGTTTGCTAGGAGTAAGCGGTAGAACAAATGAGACAGACCCTGATCTGCAGGCATATTTTGCTATGGCAGATTAGGATCTTTGTTGTTTGCAGTTTGACGACTTATAAGTGAATATATATGATATATTCTCTGACATTTGGTGGCAGTAGTGAAATCAGTTATTTTAAGACCTCTCAGGTGTTAGAGTCTGATATCAACACTAAATAAGTGTTGTTAGAATGATGGATATGTCTCCTGAAGCCAGAGGAATGGTACATGGGTATCTGCTTGGGACGTTGGTTGAGATATTAGTTTTGGTAGTAAGTGGCCAGCTAGACCTTGGGAGATACAGTTTCAACTCTTGGTCTGACTGTGCACATTTTTCCTATAATATTTAGTGGCAGTGGTAGGATCAGCCATTTCAAGACCTGTTAGGTGTGATTATAAGTCTTTCACATGGAGCTGAAAAAGGGTTGCTGGGGCTAAATGAGAGACAATAATGTTTTTGATAGGTAGGGATTTTTTCACAGATATTTGCATCAGTGATTAATGACATTGGCTTAGATAGCTTGGGTAGAACACCCAGTTAGCATTTTGGAGATCTGGATGCAAGCCCCAGTTGCAGCTGTGCACATTTTGGTTAAGTCTGCCATTGTGGAAGCTTGAAATAGCCTTTGGCATAAGTATGGTTACCTGTCCTTCCATCCTACCTGTATAAGGCCCTTTCTGATCAATGCATTTGAGAGTATAAATAAATATCTTTATTCAACGGCAAGCTGACTATATGGCTGAATGTGTAATGTATATTGTGACAAGTTGCTTTCAAAAGGCTGTAAGCATTGTATACTTTTTAATGTGAGGCATTTGTTATGGCGGCCAAACAGGGTGCTTACACGTGCAAGAATTATGTTTGTAATAGTTGTCATGCTTGCTTAACTACTTCCACCAGGTAGAATTTATGGGGTGGACCAAAATAAATAATAACTTCTAAAGCAGTATTTATAAACCATGTATAAAAAACGAAATTGATTGAAATAAATTTTCTATAATTTTTTTTGTTACATATGCTTCTGTCAAGGGGAGGGGATTATTACATGTTTAAAGTCAAGGTCAAATCAGTTCAGTATATTCTCCACATTGTAATTAATGTTTATCATGGCAGCTAGTTATTACTAAAATGTTGGAAATGTGGGTTCTGTAATCATTAATTATATTACAGTATTATTATTATTATTATTATTATTATTATTATTATTATTATTACTGATTCAGTCATTATTTGTCTCCTCTCCCCACATTCATAATTCTGTTTC
>JAECUM010056034.1:0-11240 GCA_016617855.1 Megalonaias nervosa | reverse complement strand
AATGACAAGATGTTGATGATATTGTATCTCTGTAATGGATATCTGTATTTTTGTAACACTTGATACATGGCTTATGTGATTTTGGTGTAATTTTTATTCATCACTAGGGTCTGTTTTAGGGATATTAAAGAACGCAAAGTTGCGTTGGAACTATCTAGATCGTTACGATCCGCATTGCCATATAGTACGAGGATTTGAACACTTAACCATTGCTTGTGTCCTAAAATTGTTCAAAAAACCTTCAAGTTTCATGCAGCTACCACTTGCTTCCAATCCTTGGAATTGTATACGAATGCCGACGACGACAAAAATCAAACAACAAAACAAAACAACTTCTACCCCCAACCCCACCAAGACATGCATGCTTAATTACTCACTATGTTTTGGAAATTATTTTTGCAAACAATTGCACTTCTGTGAACTTTTAATATAAATGAACTCTATTTTTCATGTAAATATCTAATTAAACATTGGTTTTATATATAAGCTGTAATTATGAAATCGGGGATTATTTATTGTATATTTTATTTGTACGCCATTTGCCCTCCAGAAGATAAATAATAACAACGTACTATATCTCTAATCTTAATATCGATGTCAAAGCTGCAGAGAATAATCGGAATCGATATTATTTCATTTGGAAAGGTAATTGTATTCGTTATTTATACCCAAGGCAGGTGCGGATCCAAAAATATCGTTTAGGGGCAAAATAAACAAGTGGACTAGGGGTCTGGGGGGGGGGGGTAACCTCTGGCAATTACAGCATTTTAAGCGTATGGATGGCATGGTGTTTACTATCTTACTGTAAAGAAAGTTACTCTAGGAAACGTCCCCTTTCCCATCACCCGTATACTTCCTATTACTTTTGTTATACACAAAATATTGAAACAGCACTGATAGTTTGTCCTGCAAAATAATTAGCCTCTTCTTGCACATACTGTTGCTGCAGAGGCCATTTTGAGGTATCGGTTTTGGGGGAAAAAAGGGGCAAAACTACGCCCCTTTGCAGTTGGTTTACGTCAAGTGGGTACGTTTGGACCTCTTCCCTATACAATGCGTTGACATCGTCGTTTTGATGTCATGTTGTGCATGACATAAAAAGGCACTAAGTTTTTATGCAGCTAATTTGTTCTAACACCATTCTTCTTGAAAGACATAAATTCTGCTTTTCTATATCATATAGGTATCAATTTGCATACGGTGTGATTAATATTTAATTTAATTGGTTATCAGAAACGGCGGCGTTTAGTTGGGCTGGCTAGTTTTTTTTTATCTTTGTCCCAACCCCATTCCCGGCCCTGGCTTTTCCTTATGTTTCATAGCGATGAAAGAGAACGCGATCAGGGTGACCCAGGACTGTATAAAACCCTTTCGAAAAGCATTTGCGGGATTTTAGTATTGTTCAACCAGACCCACGCGTGGCTCAGTGATATCGCCGCTATATTTGAGTCTGGTAAAATACCACCAACACCACTACTACTAGTTCTACTTAAATTCATTGATAAAAAGTTAGCAATGTTACACAAGATATAAGCCTGCCTCCGAAACAGAATAAAATAATACTACAATTTGTACCAATGATCAGAAATGCTTCACTCCTGGCTGTTACCGATAAGAGGCGCTGAAGTCAAACTTTGTACAAGCAAACAACAAAAACGTTCCTTCCTGTCTCAAAACTGATCTATATATTTCATGCTAAATATTCTATTGCTAGCTAAAAATTATATCATTAAACATAATATATTTTTAGAAAGACGCCGACATAATTTCTTCTAATCACGCCTTGAATCTTTACATGACTCCCTGATTATTTTTTACTCAGAATTATAACAAATGTCAATAAAAGATTTCAGCGGCAAAGTACTTGCTCTCCCTCTCTCGTGTTTGATGTCAATTTGCACACCAGCTTCATCTGAGAACTCATTGTCAAACATTCTGATCAAAATATTGTTGTGTCCCCCTTATTTTGAAATAATTTTCGGCTTAGATACTGTGAAATGTACATAAACTTCTTGCAATGTCCCAGTATCCTCAGCGGCAAAGGCGGCCAATTTCATCCAATATGACAGAATTTCTTAAAATTACGAATATGACATTTTTGAATAATTTAAAATTTAGAGCAATAAATCATTCCCGATATTTTAAAAGTGGACCATTATTTAATATTTCAAGTTGTGAGAGTGGTTCGAGGATGTGTGTGCGATACGGAAATTATAGGTGTGCTCTAAAAATGTGAGATACGAAATCACAGACTGAATATCGGTATCGAAACCCAGATCAGCCATGTAAGATTAAAAAGATATGTACTAAAATCTTGATTGAACGTTATCCCACAAAAATCTTGGCTGAGTTGAATGATTTTTCTACTTTGATTATGCCCTTTCATGCGAAGAAGCATATTAAAAACTTTAGTCTACTACGTTTTGTTTACCAGGAGATTCTCCTATAAAAGCAAGAAACTACGATTTGTCAATTCTGCTTATCCTTAGTGTCATTTGTGTTCATGTGTTGTGATGGCTGAATAAGTCTACATGACCCTAACTCAATGCAGTTCAAAATATTAGCTTTCCATCAATTTGCCTTCAGGTACATTTTAATATATAAAAGGGCGAGCACTTTTTCTAAGGCGGAAGAAAATTTAAGTACTTCGCAAACAGAAGGCATAGGTAACTGACATGGCCAATTCATTGACGTCGTCAATATTTGCTTATAGTACAGACCGGAGTAAGACACGGCTTAGGTAATTGATAGTGTATATTCCTTTACAGTTTCAATATTTGCATATTCTATAGCATTAACGATCAATATGATATATTTTACGTCAACATCGGGGCCCCGGCTAGCCGAGTGGTCTAAGGAGCTCGCGTTAAGATCACCTACTCTGCGTGGGTTTGAGGCTCAGGACCTGCCAACGTGAGAAGGTGATAAACTTTTTCAGTAGCTTCCCATGGGTCGGTGGTTCTTCCAGAGGTTTTCCAGGTTCTTCTTCCACCAGATATACTGGCCGCCAATGAAAAATAGCTTTAAACACCAAACAACGACAGCAACAACAACGTCAACAAAGCTAATTAGCGATTATAATGTGTTGACATAATTGAACAGATATAACCACACTTACAAACTTAGCTTGTTACACCGAGGCATCATGGTACTTTTCTTAACAAAGGCAAAGTAGATATGTCCATTAGTCGCCATGTCTACATGATTGATTTGCCAAGTTACCATCACGTCCACATAATCATGTCAACGTACTAAAATAGGTTTTGAAATCAAAAACTTCTGAGATCTTGTATACTATAAATATAAAATTAACACTACCGCAGATTAATATTTTCATATTTACAGCAAAGAAAGTTCATTTCTTTCTTCTTTCTATTTAGGGAAAATAATAACATAGCTATATCAAAAGAGGTCACCAAAGGTAAAAATAGACAAGCTTATTTTAATACTTTGAATCGCAATGACTTAAAAAGCATCCAGACTGATCTGACGTCATAGAATGATTTGGTAAGTTTATTTTATTTAGGTCTTAAAGTTTTAAAGTTTTCACAATTAAAATGCTAATTATACTTTAGTTGGAATGGATCCTCGTTTTGCTTTATGTTTTAACTGAAATGTCAATTGGTGAGAATATCTGTGTGATATGTCTTTATAAGAACGAGCAGAGGGAGGATGGGAGCTGAACAGACCAAACAGTAGAGGCAACATTTCGCGAAAATAAGGCCTATAACAAAAGGCCTATAACAAAATTGGTCATACAAGGTCGGGAAGGTCCAATGGAGGGGGAGGGGGAGCAGGCTAATCATACGAAGCGTCCATTTTTAAAATTAATATCTCCTCCAAATCGATTAGAAGGCGTATTTAGCTCAACAGAGACTGAACAGGCCATCAGGTCTACGACGGTGAGAACAATCTGCGAAGGCAATTAGCGAAGAATCGCCTAGAATTCTCTACTAGGTTCACTCGTGTTTCTGCTTAGGGGTTAGAAAAAAATAGTAGCTGCCGGCGACAGATCTGTAATTAAGTCGTTGTGATAATGATAATGAGTGAATCTCTTACATCTAAACCAGCTCGACAACGACTAGAGGAAATTAAAAAATATCTCCTAGTCCGTGATTCTGTTAAGCCGCAACTTCAACAGTGTCAGGAAGCCAAGCAGGGATTTGTAGAACGTATTGAGGAACTAATTAAGCCAGTCACTAAAACAATTAAAGATCTTCTTCCCACGTTAGAGCAGATCAGGCCCGGCCTTAGGGCAAGGCGAACGAGGCAACAGTCTTAGGCTCCGCACTTCTCCGCTATGCGCTTTTGTTGCTTGGGCCCCGCGCTTCCTTGGGCCCCGCATGCTGCCTTGAGCCCTGCTCATCCTAGGTTCCGGTCTGGAGCAGACCTCTCAAGCAACTGGAATAATCGCAGAAAGAACCAATGCTACTCAAAAGATTCTACGAGAACTTTCAGCCGAAATAGCTGCTGATCAACCACAATTACAAGACGAAATACAGCAGACGATGGAAAGTATCGACGAAGATCGTGTTGAAATTGGTGAAGTGAAGGATCTTATTACGCCAGAACCAGAACCAGAACCAGAAACACCTAAAAAAACTGCCTGTTCAGTTTATCAAAGAAGGTCATAAAAGACTTCGGGAAAACCACTGTTCGTAAAACCCTGTTACATCCAGATCCGCTGAAAGTCTAGAATCAAACTGGCTTCCGTTTGTATTTCGAATGTTCCGTGGTATAGGTCAAATCACTAAAACTTATAAGCCTGCATTTAACGCTTTTACGAAACAAGTCAATGAAGCAAGAAAAAGTCCATTATCTGGAGATATATTATCGCCCAAAAAATCACAATTCGGACCGCCCCGTATTGAAGAAGGAGCATTTGGAAGTGGTCTTGCCACTCACAAGCAAGTACTTCATGGTCGTAAAAAACAAACCCCTCTGGAGATTCAAGACAAACTCTGCCCCAGTAACCGACTTTGATCGGCTGGAAATATTTATTGGTGGGCGACGAGTCGGCAATAATTCCCAGAAATCATCAATGAGGCAGCTGCTATTTGTCAGCGATTGTTCACATTTGTTATCATGGGCGCTAGTGTTTATTGGCCACTTATCGATGAAATTGTCGACGATTGCTATAGTGACTAATCGACACAATGATCAGGTATGCTATTAGATCAGTGACAAGATAATAACAGGATCATATAAAATGCTCAACATGGACCTGAAATGGTCAGGGTGATAGATTCACGATTACCAGCATATAAAGTTATTTACGGAGATGGGCTTGGCGATGTTGTTCAAGGCCTATTTAGAACGGTAGCTCCAAAAGCAATGCCAATTGCAAAGCAATAAGGAATGAAAACCATCGATGCTGTTCGTGATAAGACTATTGGCTCCATTGGTGATGTTGCTGGTAAAGCATGCTCGGCAATCCGAGAGAGACTTGCGCGATTAATACAACGAAAACCTCAGCCAGTAAAATTGCCCAGCACCGAAACAATGCCAGCAAATATCAGTAAAATAATAAATCAAGCTGCAAATGAACGGTTGAGCGAATTAACAAGTGGTTTATCACTCGGTGAAGAAGCTCGGAATATAACTGCAAATCTATAGCGGGGAGTGACTTAGGCCGTCGTTGTCACTGATTGCACATCATTTTAGACAGCATCGAATATAAATAAAAATGTTCAAGGGTTTATCTGGTACCGCATTTGACATGGATGCACCAGTGCTAAAGGATGAATCTGTACATGATTATCAATATTATTTCTATAAAGGATGAGAACTAGACCGACGTGGACGAACCGAACTACAAGTTCAGGATGTATCAAGGTTTGTTCTGCCCACTGAAGCATTCATTGCAGTTCAGAGTAGGCTTTTGAGAAATGATAATACTCTATATACGGCTAATGATAAATGTGGATTTGTTAACAACGGCGTGATTGAGTTATTTAAAAGTGCATCGTATTACATCGTTGGTGCACAAATTAAAGTATGTCACGATGACGTCGATACTGCTACGACGATACTTGGTCTTGCAAGATATTCTTATGATTATTCAAGATCTTCTGGTTCATCAATGATGTTCTCAAAGGATATTACTGACCATCCTGACCATAAACATTGTCATATTATAACATAGGACGACCACGAAACCATGCCAACAACGCTAAAGCCGACGTAGCCCCGGTAGTCATCGCCGTCAATCAAGAATACAACTTGGGATTTGCATCACGACGATTTCAAATTTATGTTCAAGGAAGACTCATCTGTGTGATACCGTTATCATGTATCTTCGGATTCTGCAGACACTTTAGAAAAGTTCTCTTTGGGCCCAGCATGCAGATGAGTTAGTTCGAAAGTCCACCGACGACGATGAAATCTGGCGAGATAATACTGCAGCTGTTGGTAAAGTAATACTAACATGTCAGCGATGACGCCATAAATCACCAAAGAGGAACAGCTTCTCTCTTTCATGGGTATCTGGGCCAAGTCGACGCTGTCATAGTTGGCGATGACCACCGATTCAGTCACAATCACAGCACCTTCATTTGCATGGCAGATAGCCTCTCAACAGGGAATTTCAGCACCACGACATATATTTATTTCATTTCAGGCTGGTACCAGATTAGAAAATCAAGAAAGAAACCACATGGTGTTGACAAATTGATGGTGTGTACGATTTCATTAAGAATAAATGGACACCAGGAACCATTCGAGGATATAATATTGAATTTCGAACAGAATACCGTTGCACGTGCGCATCATTGTCTGACGAAATTTATGGGGCGTGATTAGAATGTTAATTCCGGTCAAACGATATCTCAGCGGGATTTCTCGTCGTTGTGTCCGATCTATTATTTCTCATTGGAACATCTAGATCTGTTTAGACAATCTGTAGTTGACATACACGTGCAAGCTCCTGTTAATTATATACCGGTTGGCTCTCGTGGTTGTAGAGCAATTGCTGTGATATTTTCAGACAAAGCAATGATGCTCGAAGGTGTTGGTAGGCGAATGAAGGTAATTGATGGTCCCGTAGAGAAAATGTAATTTCACCGTCGACATTGTAATCAAATCATACATAATACTGTATAAATGTCATATCAATACGCCAGTGTTACTCTGACACCTGGTCAGATTAAAAAGATACAATTAGCATCGGCGAAGAATTCTGGGGAAAAATATTACCGAAATCAACACAGGTCTCTAGCGACCACAAAGGCCCAAATAAATTATCACTGACAGCACGTCTGCTCAGGCACTTCAGTGAAGCCAAGAAATCAAAGACCGGTATCAGACTTCATCTTTCTGCTGATGCCATCAATGCTATAGCAAGGATTGGTGGTATATTTTTACTTCTTGCGGCTATACCAGCGCTGATAACCGCTGCATCCCCAGGTGTTACAAAATCAGTTGCACTTGGTGCTGTTGTAACTGCTGCCGGGATGGAATTGAAGAAAGTGACAGGACACGGCCTAAAGACCTCAAAAAAAAAAAAAAAAAAAAAAAAAAAAAAAAAGAAAGCGGGGACGAGGTCGAAGACTGTCAGGAATCCCCCATTCGTGGTATGGTCGTGCCGCTCGAGGTTCAGGTCTGAAACTACCACGAACCCGTCTTTAACGATGGCGCTAAGCAAGCTTAGAACGCAAAGCGTTCCAATGTCCAAATTTTATTTTCATCAGGCTGCTCGTCAATTAAACATCATAAACTTCAGAGGAGTTTTCATGCGTGATCAATTACCAAAACAACCAAATTGCGCTGAAACTGGTATCATTAATCTCGATGGGAATTCCGGTCCAGGTATTCATTGGGTTGCTTGTGCTGTTGATTCACCTAGTGTTGTTTATTTTGATACATATCGATTGGCACCAACAAAGGGATTCGTCGAATATATCAGCAGAATCACTAGCAGATATGCAGTCCTGAATCGCTAGCGATTCTAGATGCTATATCAAGGCCATAGACCACTGGTGGTCCATCACCGTATAAAGCAGTGCACGAGTACACTAGCGACCGTTTTAAACAGGTTAGGAGTCTATAATAGTAGATATTTACAGAATAACTTCTACCGCTAGCGGTTTGGTCAAGAAATCTGGTCTCGGTGATGCTGCAATTAAGATGAGCTCGCTAATCTTATGAACCTCGTTGGGGTTGAAAAGGATGAAGTTGTTGTTTTTCAGGATCAGCATGAACGGTTAAAATCAAGCAATATTAGATGGGTTGATAGTGTCCGACGATTTCTCTGTACAGTCACCGATAATATCCAAGCATTTACTGATGGCGAAGAATCAGACTCAAACGTATCAATCGCGACGATCAGAAACGGGACCCGCAATGAGGTCAGTAAACGCGTTGCGAAAATCGGTGATACAATGACCAGTGAACTTAATATAAATAACAAAAAAATAGTTCTCTTGAGAAATTTCAGCGTCCGCTGATAACGCAAGCAATGAAGAAATACGTGGACGACAGCGACACCGCAGTTCGTGATAAATTAGCCACGTTGCGAACTGAGTATGATGTTCATGTAAATATGTTTACAAATCTTCGCAAGATCTTTCACAAACTCGATAAATTCACCCATGATTTCTTTGGAAGTCCGATGGTCGTCAGTATAAGGCTCGCCGAAATTAACAATCGGATCACCCAATTTGCTAACTAATCGACCAACATTTAAACGTCAATTGTCGCTATCAACAAAACGCTGGCAGATATAACTAGTGGAATCCCTGACGTCACTGAGCGTGTCTGAAGGATTGAGGCGGGTGTAATTCAAACGACCTTGTTCATCAACGTTGTATACACAGTAAATTCTGGATCAGCAACATGGTGGAAACAAAATAACATTATCAAACATACCACTGAGGTCACCGGTGTGTACAAACATACCATTGAGGTCACCGGTGTGTACAGGCATTCCGCGTTTAGCGCTACGCGATGTAGGATATTTACCACATACCCACTGCGTCATTCAACCGATCGATTTTCTGGAACCGTGTCTGTCGTGTTAAATCAAATACCGAGGAAATATTCATATTGGATCTCGAAGACAAAACTTAGCCGCAGCGACTTACTGGTGGTGTCTTGAATTGTGTCGCCATAATGAACCCATCGTTAACGATGGCGCCGGCGAATCACGCTCACCTTAGATCTCAGCGTTATCTCGGATCGTTTCAAGATCTTGTTTAATCCTTCAGATATGAACAAGCGAGTTTGTGGCAGTCAGCGTTGCAAACTTGTATCGACGGACATACCGCAAAACAAAAGAAATACCGCAGACTCATCACGATTATCGACGTTGTTGTTTACGCGTCATTGGCTGTAGTCGCTGAAACAATGATGTTATTCGGCACATTATTAGCGACATACGTGATATTAACAGTAATAGGAATCGGCATTTCCGTTATCACCGTTGTTGCTGGTGTTCTTAACATCATCGTAAAGAAGCTATCTACATGCGCAATTGAGAAAATTACATGAAATTACAACAATGTTGTCAGTGGCAGGCACGCACTTGCTTTGTTATCATCGTTGATATCGTCGGGGCTCAAAGACGGTTTAATATCCGACCATGAATTTATCGAAATATTTATCATGACGCGTGTGCAGCTCAGAACGTATAACGTTCCAGCCCAGATCTTGAAACGATCCCAGCACCACCGAGTGTTAATATTCCGTTAGAATCCGTATAAGTAATAATGACTAGCAATTCAAGAATTGCTGATCTTGAAACACGAGAACTACTAGAACAAATTGTCGCTAATACAACACCACCAACAACCACGATGATATCAGCGACGTCAACGGAGCAGGAGTTTGACGTTAGCTTCCCTACTGCCATCCAAGCCAGAGAAATCGCACTTGCACAACTGCTAGTCGATAATAACCGGTCAAATATTAGATCATAGTCGTTTTGAGGTTTGTCCGCCACCAGCTCACTGGTATTTGTGTACAAGAACTCTGACTGGACAGTGGTCTGCTTGCCGACTGGGAGTTATCAAATCGACAAATCAATAAATCGCTATGACGGTACACGAGACAACGTTATCTTCCGCCACAGAAATTTCAACACCAGATTACGCCGTTGAAATATGTCAATAATCGATCAGGACCGTACTTGGATGGCCGTTGGTAGCACCACCACCAACAATGCCAGCACCACCACCACGGAAATCCGACTTTATCACACAACATCGAGCATTCTCGAAAATACCTGAGTTCAGAAAATCTAGCGACTGGAGCGAGGTACTTGAACTAAAGGAGACAATAATCAGGATTTGTCCAACCTTTGATGGTCGGACGTACGATGAAGGACGGGTCAGAGCAGAGTTCAGCAGAATTAATGAAGAATATCAGCGAGTGGTTGGAGACGTACGGAGACTATTTTCCGATTACGTAAATGAATATCCCAATGATGATTTGCGACGACAAACCATTGCAACGATATAACATCTAAACAAAGTTAGACTTGACGCCGAGAGTTATCGCAAAATTATTATAGAATCAGTAATTCATCTGGTTCGTCAAGGAGGATACTCATATACAAAATCATTCTTGATCATTATGTGATTACAGAAGCTGAATGATCGACACTTTAATTACCAGGTTTTGACGACACGGGGGCGGAAAAATCTGTCAAAGATTTAATTGAAGAATACCATCCACGGCTCATCAGTTCATGGGAGAAAGTCAAAGATATATCAACATCAAAGATTCTCCGACACAAAAATGACCTAGACGGCGGTGGACACCATATATCGCCGGGCGTCGTCAATATCACAGCGACAGTATCTGTGAATCTGGTTTGTAGTGCCGTCGATGGCAGTTATGCCGCAGATCTTGGAAATTCTAAGCAGGCTCAACAAAGGAATATTCTTTACTCCTATACCCATGAGGTTCCCCCTGGCCATTTAATAGTATCAGTACCTGTTAATCCTGTTTATTTATGATGGCATAATCCGCTGTTGTCACGGATACATTTCAGGCTGACAAATCTAAGCGACCTGATCTCTCCCGGGAATTATGTATGCCCAGTCGGTCAATTGACGCTGATCAGTATTTCACCAGGTTATATTTCAAATTATATACTCACAATCACTCCCATCCAAGCCCATCTATCTCCTATTTATATACAAAAGTAATTTGCTTTGTCCACCGTGTGATTCGAGCCTATACTGATTAACCACCATTGTGATTGGCAGTTAGACGCTCTATCAATTGTGCCACGTTCCTAC
>JAECUM010056032.1:0-26902 GCA_016617855.1 Megalonaias nervosa | reverse complement strand
TAATGAAACAAATAAAAATATAATATGCCTATTGGAACTGTAAGCAAAATTTTGTTTCATTCAAGAAACAATTCCCCCATTAGAAACTACCTGAACATACTTCAGCATACCTTGACTACTGTCGCATTTCAACAAATTCAGATAAGGGGGCCCCGAGTGGCTGAGTGGTCTAAAGCGCCCACTGTTACGGATCACTGCCATCTCACCTCTGTCTGCATGGGTTCGAATCTCGGGTTCAGCCAATGTGGTTATGTAAGAAAGCTTGCCGGTAGCTTCTCACGGGTCGGTGGTTCTTTCCGGGTTCTCCCGGGTTCTTCCTCCACCATTAATACTGGCCGCCATGTATAGCCTATCTTGTGCTGAAAAATGGCGTTAAACCCTATAACAGCAACAACAAATTCAGATGTATGTCAACAGAACATGAAAATGAGTCCATTTGCTTGTGTCATATTTTGATTCCACCAGGATAAAAGCAGTACAGTAAGTATATTAATTACACATCGATTTGTGGAAGAGTGTCGATATGGGCTGCCAAGTGTGTGAGATATTCCTGAAACTTTTTCTACTCATTCTGATATCAACTGACATTGGATCACACTATACAAGGCTGTTATTTCGGCAGTAAGACATAGCACTAAAACATAAATAACATGTGATACGTCTTACATTGTAGGACTAGCCAATACCTGATAGTCTTGTTGTTTAAGTGGTAAAAGGAATGTTAATACTTGATTGCCATTCACTTTCTTTTGAACTATAATAGACTAATTTGACCACTCGTTATGTCAGTCCTAAGATGTAAGACATTTACCCTCATATTTATGATGGGGTGGTCGACGACCTACTGCCTTTTTAAATCGAAGCAAATCAAGGTACAAACAGTTGTGTTTTTCAAAATCTGTTGATTGCCATTTCAGTTGCAGGAGCGATGGTAGCCAGTGAATGCTAAATTCAGTTAAAATAAGGGTTAATTTCCTTTAATTAAACTATTTGTGCCTGGGATACTTCGGTAAGGCAAAAGACATCAAAGTAAGTACAGTATGACTAAAACAATTAAACTCTTAAACTATGTAACAGTGTCAAGGCTGCCAGCTATGTGAGATCCACTTCCTCTACCAAAGCTGATGAATCAGAGCTACATGGTACAAAGTATTAATGCAGTAAGATATTTATCTCTCCCCGCCCATTATCATGCAGCATTATGATGCTAAGACAATTCATTCTATGAGATGTTCACTCACACCTTTTACTTTATGAAATGTGTTAAGGTTTTGGTCGAGTTTCATTTGCATATTTCCTTGATTGATTTCTCCTACATTGGACAATTAATTATGAAATTTTGACAGTTCATTCAGTGACTTGCATCTTGCTATTTTGCCCTTGATGTCAGGGTCAGAGCAAATTTGCATTTTGTCATTTGCTTATATTTCCATAATCACCTCAATAAATTTTCTTTATATTTGGAATAAATGAATATGAAGTTAGCACTACTCTTTGTTTGACTGTAATATTTTCACATTATGGTTTTGTTCTTTATGGAACTGTGAGTTACTAAGTCAGCCTAAATTGAACCCATGTACACCAAAGTGAAACAAATAATATACTTAAATAAATTTAAATTGATGTCCAAGATCTGAAATGACAATTTAAATGCAGTACACATTAGCATGAATATGTCTCTTTTATAAGATTGTATATGTTGAGGATTTTAATGTAGGATTGATTCTAAAGTGCACAATTCAGGGATTCTTGCACATTTCTAAACATTATGCCAAATAATCAATTTGATATGAAAATGTCAAATTATACAGGTGTATTCAACCCATACTGTACCTTTTCTTCAGTACACTCCTCCTATGTTCAGAAAATTTCACCCTATTTCAGAAGGGAATGGGGTCATATCCCCCTCAGTTTTTAGTATTAGAATAGACCCTGTTCAATAAATAATTACACATTAAAAATAAAGTCATTTGTTTCTGTAAGATTCAGATTATCTCTTTTGCTTATCTGGTTAAAGTGAGAGAAAAATAAATAGATAATCATGTTGCTTAATTATGGGAATAAAACATACTGGTTGTTTGCTTTGAGTTGGTTTTCTTTATTATTTCCTTATTTTGTGAAAAGAACAAAAAATGTATATTCACGAAACACAATGGATGCAAACAAATTGGCACACAAGAGACTCTGAAAATTAAATGCAGCTTGGGACATTTTGTCACCAAATCGGCATACAAGGACATTCAGTGGTTATTCTGACAAACATTCTAAGCAGACATATGTCTTCAAGAAACACACTTGTATAATAAGTCAGCTTGACTTGGAGTAATTTAAGTATTCATTATTCATAATTTTCTTTCATTTATTGCTGGGTTTTTTTTTCAACCAATCAAAAGTACTTGATATTTTTTTAATTGATATAATGACAATTTTATTCATTGCATTCAAAAATACCAAAGGCTAATTTCTGATTATTATATGATTTCATACTCAGGAAAACAAAAATATAGCCAAAATGTGATTTTTAAGTTCCTTGAAAACTTAAATATGAAATAGCATGCATGTAAATTTAGAGGGCTTGTTTAATTATCTCTGAGTGAGTTATTCTTTAAAATAAAAAACCTTTCTAGAAGTACACAGTTGTTTCCTTTTCAGTGTGCAAAATGTAAAAATAAATGAACTATAAAAAATACAAGAAGTGGTTGGATAGTGATTAGTTGCATATACATTTTAAGATGTAATTCTGTTTATGCCGTTACACTACTAAATTGAGTAATTTTAATTTATTACACTACTCACAACTGAGTTATTGTAATCAATGACACTACTCAAATTTAAGTAATTGCAGTTATACTTAAATTGTCAGAGTAACTGCAGATTTCTTGACAAAAGTTGAAAATAATTGAACAATGTAAACCAAACAATGTCAGTGGTTTTAATGTGCTTTATTTAGAGCTAGGATGCCATGATGCATACCGTAGTTTCATTTGAAGTTAGTATAGAAGTTAACGGGTAGTAGCTTTTCAAACATTTCACGTGCACCAGGGTTTATGTAAATTTGCAGTTACATGTTGTTTTTGTAATTTCAGGACAGTAATGTAAAGCAGTGTCTGCCAGCAACGTACACACAAAGTCAGTACAGTGAAAAGGATCAACAGTATGTATATGATGCAGATAGCTTCATTAAACAGAACGAGCGTGTTTAGTATAATCTGGTTATTATGCAATTTAAACGAAAAAAAAACAACAACTCATATTTAGATTTATAATCAAATGTTGTTAGCTGTTATTTTATATGCTGGGGACAGTTTAATATCAAACTATTAAAAAACATTGATACATTAATCTACTTGCTCAACTTACTTTGAGTTTTGATCTTAAAGCTGGGAACTTTATTATTAATAATGAAATAATTTTTCCTCATGAAGACTTCTGACATTACCGATGACAAGCACTGTGTAAAGAAGTAAGAACGTGTCTTTGTTGAAACATACTTTTCTGATATAAATATGAAGTGGATAGTGGCAGACAATTTTCTACAGGTATGATCTGAATTCTTTTATTTTTAAAGGTTTTAGTTTTAAACTTTTATAATATATTATATTACTCTGTTAGATCTCCAGCAATAGCTAGAGTTTCCAGCATTTTTGACAGAGTTTTGTCCGATCTCCATCATTTTTGTAGTGGAGGCATGTCTCCAGCATATTTTAAACATACATTTTGGCCAGTAATGCTATATGAATCAGTATTTAATGATACTTTGTTTGCTTTGTGGCTTCAAAACTTTTGTTTTGTTGTGGAATTTTTTAAATGGTAATTCTTTTCATTTTTTCTGCTACAGGAGACCATTGATTGTTGACTTGTGGTTTTAGAGAATTGTTTAGAATTTTGTTTAATCCCCAGCATTCCAAACATAATTTCCAGCATTTTCTTTTGAGCTGATATGTATGACTTGCATTTTCAGGGGCACTCTAATTTGTGGATTGGGGGATTGGACTTGTTATCTTGTTTAAAACAATTAAGTTAATTAGGTGTTTAAATTTATAATTTGTGGCAAGCACAATGTGTAAAAACAAGAAATAGTAGTGAATTCAGAGTATTTTATGAAATGGAATTTCTTGCTAAATGTATTGACATATTTTAACCAGGTGCTTTTTATATTCTTGTCAAACTAGATTTTAATCATTTTGTGCACAAAGAAAACATGATGTTTAATTTCTTTCCAGACTCATCATTGGATTGTCAGTGGGACTGGGGCTTTTCTTGTTTGAGCTGATAGGATTTTTTGGAGGAATAACTATGTTTGCTCCATTTCAGAGTTTGCTATGTATCCTTTTTGTATTTGAAATTATAAATAGTTATTCGAAATAGGGTTGCTCTGCATCTCTGTTGACCCAGGTTCAGTCCTGAAAGCTGCATGTGCAAGGGTGTGGAAAGTGTTAGCCCATCTAAACTCAGTAGTTTTCATGGGCTCAGTTTTCACATCTTTAATGGTTGCTAAATGTAGTGGTCTAGCAGTGTAAAGTTCCTGTGCATATTGTTGTGTCTCTGACAATATGGGTATGGGTGGGAATCCTTTTAAATTGGTCGAATTTTGTTTATTATTACCACTCAGTTATATCTAAATTAGTTTTTGGCTCATTTAAATACTCCTGTGCTATAAAATACCCCATAAAATGCTCAATTTTGTCATTTAAATGCAGGAAACAACCTTGTTGGAGCATCCCTTTGTACAAGGCTGTCTAGCTTATGATGTGGGACACTTTTATGGCTTTCGTAAATGACTTTGTAAAAGAGAACACTCTAACATCAGTAAAGTTTTTAGAATGCTCAGTACAAAATTTCAGAATCAGCCTATCATGATTTTTTTTAAATGCTTGGTTCTCCACTTAAATGAAACAATCCTTTAAAGCTGAGTAAAATTGTTGGTTCGGTATTGCAGATCAAACGCATGCACAGAAGACAACTATTTAAGACTGTTTTGACCCCAATAAGGACACTTATATTTCATTGCTTTGTAGGTTGACCACATGTTCATAATCATAATTCTGTAGACTTAACTTTTAATTTGTGTACAATTTTCAAAAGAGATGGAGTCCCTGGACAAAATATCATTGGAAAAAACTCTCCTTTGATGGCTCAAACAAGGAGTATTGCTTTCAGTCAAACTCAGAAAGATGTAGATTTATTTCAGCTGACTGGTTTTTTGATCAGTCTGGAGAAGTAACTTTAGCTACCAACCCTAGAACAAGTACATCTGGATTATTTGATACATTCCATTACAATGACAATTTTGCTCCCAGTGGGAGAAAGTTTGTATTATTCTCATGGAAATTCAGTAATTGTTGGACAGTTAAAATGATTCAGTATGTGGCATGAGTAATAGTCTTGTAATGGGGTAATTTTTGAACTAAATACTGAGTGGTCCTGACAATGTGGATTTGCATACAGAGAACTGGTCCTGGCCATGTGGACTTCTTTACATAGAACAAAATTAGTTATGCTCACATCTGAATGCCACCTTTGGATATTTCTCTTTAGGTTGCTAATAATTAATAAATGTTTGAACTTTTAAATTTAATTTACCAATAATGACTTGAATAATAATTATGGACAATATAGTGTTTTGATCCTATTTTTTTTTTTTAAAATTAGTTTCCTTCCAGTATTTTTTGTTTGTTTGTTTTTTGCGTGTTTGTTTTAAAGATATGAATTCAAAGTTCAGAATTGAAAAATTGGTGTTGCTTCTAGGGATGTGGCGCATACTTTATTCATTTTGCTCAAAGATTTACCACAAACGTTTCCATTAATATTACTTGAAATTTTATTGCTATATCCCAACAGATATGTGATCATTTTATTGACTTTATCCTGGGATTCTATCTATATTTAACTCCTTTGTATAATTTCTCATTTCTATCCATGGAATAAAACCAAAGTCAGTTGCTTACAAACTACCAACAGCAGGTAGCTTGTCTGACTTTATCAGCATAGGTTTATTGCCAATGTAGAGTCACTCTGCATGGTACAAGTTTATTTCTTCATTTAATAAAATTCTATGGTTGGTGGAGCTTTGCGGGATTTTATCTGATCCTTTTGGAAGGGTGGGGCTCAGTATCCTCCCCTTCTTACTGCATGTCCTATCAGTGTCATAGGACCCATGGATTGCTTTTGTCTGTAAAGAGTTGTCATATGTTACACTCATATAGGAACTCTGGTGATTCAAATTATGTCAGGTAAGTACACCTAGGTCTGATTAAGCAATTTTATGTACATTTTGTAGCCCCTTTGTGCTTCAAATTTACTTTCAGAAACTGCTGAGCATCTGGCCAACAAACAATGAAACAAATAACAAAATCTTGTTATATAAAAACAGTTATTTGTGTAGTTCTGAAAATGGCTAGTTTATGGTGACAGGGCAGGTGGCAAGTATCAAAGGCTGCATTGATGTGAGACTGTATTGGAACTTTATAACTTCAGTTTTTCAACTTTATCTTAGGAACATTAAGGTAAATTTAATACAGGTTCACTTGGATCCTGCAGCCAACATCAAGTGATTGAATACATTTTTAATAGGAATTGAAATAAATTCATTAATTAGTCACATTGAATCTTCTCAGACATATGGCCTAAACTTGTTTGGCTTGATTGAACTCAGTAATTTTGTATTTTATTTTTAAGAATACTATTTGAAAGCCTTATTGTTTGAAAAAAAAACATAAGGTTGTTTCAAAAACAAGATTGTCTTGAGTGGTTTATAGACAAATCCCATTTTTTTTTAATTGTACACACTTTTTGATTTTGCTTAATGCTGATGTTAGGATTTGAAATGGGTGGAGATCTGGACATTACCAGTCCATAGATTTTCTCACGTTAACAAATTTAATTTCACTTAGGATGATTTGTTTTTTACCTTGGGCTTTCAGGTGATGTTGGCCATTTTCACCAAGAATGTCCCATACAGTTATGGACTATGCTGGAAGCATTCAAAATTTATGGACCCAAATTGTATAAAACTAAAATTTTTGAAATGGAAAATCACTTGGTTTACACAGCAAGTTGTTACATTATACTATTAGGCATTGTCTTTTGCCAAAATTTTTGATAGTGAGGTTCGGTGGTACAACATAAGTGATGCCAACAAAATTCAAATTGTTTATGAGACAGCAATACAACTTTAAAAAGCACATATAAAAAAATGTATTACCATTTCCTGTTAGAGGGATGTCTTTTTGTCACTGTACTACAATGGACAAGGAAAATTTTTATAGTACACATATTTTGCACCTTTGTTGTCCAAAGTTTCATCTCCAAGTCTGATATGTTCCACCTTGGTGGTCATCCAAACAATGTGGGTGGTCTCCTTTATGGTCTCCCTTTTCTCTGCCTAATGCATCAGAACCTTTGGGATAAATAAAACTTGAGAATTTTACAGTCAACATATATTTTAAAAATTCATTTTGAATGCTATTACCTCCTTGACCTTGGCCCAGCTATATCGGCCCACTGTGGTGCATGTGTTGCCCTTGCCTATTTTGTTTGGCATGGCTGGCCATGTGAGCGATACTGGTACATCTTTGGTATATGTAGTGGATTCCCAGCTGTTACCGAGATAGTTACTATAATCATGGTTTTGTGTTGTGGAAGGGCAATTTAGGCTACTCTTTAATTCAATTTTAGGATTTATTGTGACCAAGCTGATGTTGTTCAAATCCTTGACCCAAATGACCAGCTGCTGCTGCACATGCAGGAGCCACAGTGGCACTAGTGTTCTTCCTGTTTGACTTTTGGTCATGTGACACGTATTGGTATATCTTCGGCTTCTGCAGTGCCTTCCCAGCAGTTACAGAAATTATTACCATGATTATTATACTCCGTAAAACTTATTAGAATGTCATTGATGAATGTGAATGATTTTTATTCTCAAGTTATTGTTAAATCTGAAAATTTGAAAGGGAAATGATGAGATATAACATTTTTAATGGATGAGAGAGAGAGAGAGAGAGAGAGAGAGAGAGAGAGAGAGAGAGAGAGAGAGGGTTTAGAATGTTTGATATTGAGAGGCATGGTGACTGATGTACAGTTTGTTAAACTTATATTAATGATATTTATGGACTTGATTGAATGGCTGTGTTTTAATTATCTTGTTTATGATAAATACACATCTTTACTGAGAAACACAGATTTTCATTATGTATAACAATGCATATTTATGCCTTGGTTATGAACTCTTGATATCATTTGCATACCAGCAACATACAATACAGATAAACACAACTCAAATGTGTGCAGCAATTTTGTTTTCCTTAAAAGCTTTTGTACATAAATTTTAATCATTATAAAAAGTACAATACTATTGATGTACACCTTTTTTGAAAATGTTTTCTTTGTTGTCCATGATAATTCAGCTGCATTCATGTATAAATATAACTCTGCAAGTTTTTTTTATTGAAATGCAGATGCATATGTTTTTAATTAAATGAAGAATATTGAATGAGAACTAAGTAACTAAATCTTGTTCAATAAGTTTGTGTACAACCAGTTGTTTGGAAATGTGAACCTTGAAAATCAGGTGTGTTATGTAAAGATACAGACATTTATCTGTGCTAGACTTGCTAGAGGAAATAAAGAAATAAAAAGCAACTCTACCTTCTTTGTACTTATTTTTCATTTTGACTGGTTGTAGGCCTTTCTCCTTCAAATACATTTCCTAATTACATCATGTTAGGAATATTAGCCTGCTACTTTGCAAATCCAGCCCTACTGAAAAACAAATATCATCTCTTCTTGTCAGTCTCATATATAGACTAAATGCAGTACCTCCCCTTGCCACTGTCAGGTGTCTCCAGTTTTTAGCTTTGCTCCTGTACTGATAACATTGTACATTTTAGCTCTGACAATCCAAGCCATTTTAGTGTTCAAATTAGTCCATCCAATTTTCATTTTGAATTTTATTATGTGGGACAGTCATTCTCCTGCAGATATGTGAGAAAAGAAAGCTTGCCAGTAGCTTCTCGTGGGTCAGTGGTTCTTTCCAGGGATTTCCCGGTTTCTTCCTCCACCATTAATACTGGCCGCCATGTATAGCCTATCGTGTGCTGAAAAATGGCATTAAGCCCTACAACAACAACAACAACAACATTCTCCTGCAGGTTGTATACATTTACAATTTCTGCCAAATAAGAGCGACTTTGTCACCTTTGTGGACTTACCATATTAAGACCACATTACACCATGCTATCATTGACCTCATGTTGTCATTTACAAGAGAGCGTGACACTATTTTTGTTTGCTCTGTTAGTAACAGAGTTGGTGTTGGCAAGTTAATAACATGCTGCATTGTTAATTTATGCTTTTTTCCCTTCTTGTGTCATTTCGGTAGAAAATGTCAACTAAATGTATAAGTTTAAAGCATAGTCTGTAAGGCATCAAATGCAACACTTTTTTGATTACTCCAGTAGTAATAGGGAGTATTACAAGTTAGTAACATGCTGAATTACTAATTTATGCTTTCTTTTCTTTTCTTGTGTGGTCTCAGCAGAAATATCAACTAAGTACTTGAAATGCAAAAATTCAGAGTTAGTACATGAACCATATACATGTATATACTAAGTTTATATTGTCCATGACATGCAGCATGTGTAATACGTGGTCAGAGAAAGTCTGGGTGACAGTATTAGTGAGATAGTAAGATGCTGAATTGCTAATTTATGCTTTGTTTTCTCTTCTTATGTTGTTTTAGGAGAAATGCCAACTCAATGCTGAAATGCAAGTTCAAAGCAATGGTCCATAAGACATCAAAGGTAAGAAAGATGGAATCGGGTAAGGAAAACAGTTTTTACGTCCTCAATCTACATCAAAGACAAACTGAAGTTGGTGGCTGGTTGGTTGTATTGGATCCACTTCATACTACAGCCTTGCCATCACCAGCCATCATCGATCGTCCAGCATGGGGTACCTTTTGAGAAAATGGTGTAGCCAACTAGTTTGTTGATTGCCATTCTGACACAATTGGGGGAGTGTCCCCCAATTTTTTTTAGGCAGCGCAGTGGGCACAAGTCCCACTGCATGACCAAAATGGCCTTTGGGCCTGTAAGGCCAGGTGCATGGGGTTTGTACCAGATCCATTGGATCCAGCTCATTATATTGCTGCACTCTTACCAGCCATCTAGCTTTCCCAGCATGGGGACCATTTTGTTGAAATAGTCCAGCCAACTAGGATGTATGGGGATCTAAGTGACAGATCCATCCATCTGGCTGATTCATTGGTAAATTACCATCACTATGCTAGAGATTTAGGTGAGAAATCTGTCCATCCAGCCAGGCCTTTACACCAGCCAGACTGTCTTCTATACTACCAACATCCAGGCCAACCATATGCCAGGCAAACCAAGCACAGTTCTGATTGTGTCAGAGTTAAGAATGTTCACTGCATGTACACAAGGGAGAGCTAATGACATTTTCAAAGATGATGGGCTTGAGTCATCCATGCCACCTGGCTGACTTATCCAGAGCTGCAAGCAAACCCAGATTGGGACTAGACACAGTGAATGTGACGAAGCTCCTTCAAATCGACCATACTCAGATCTGACCAAGGAACAGACTGAATTCAGCTTTAAAGCCACAGTTGAGGAAATTTCTTGGGTGTTGGCCCCTTTAGAATGCCCTCCACCTCCTACCACTACTTAAGACAATAAAGTTAAAGCATTGTTAGATTTTGGCGAAGAGGAAGTGGTACCGTCCTTCCGACTCCTTCCCCAATCAGCTCCGCTTAAGGAGATGATTGACTAGCTTTTGGGTAGAATTGGTGTTCCAGGAAATTCTTGGGCATTCTTCTCAGAAAGCCAAGTTCCAGCGACACTATCATCTTGCTGGTATAAAACTCACTCTGATGCCCTCAGTACTGATCTGCTAGCCCTCAACATGAATCTAGCAGCCGTTCAAATGTCCACTCCACTATTATAAAGTGGACAAAAATATGTTACATGGCACATTGTTATGTATGTTAGTTTAATTATTTGTTTGTTAGTTTTAAATTTTTTTTTATTCCATTACATGCTATTGTAATGTAACTTTGTTTACTGGATTTGATATTGTCCAGAATTGAGTTTAGTTCTGATTGACCTGACTTTTTTTAATTTCATTGATACACACCTAATAATAGAAACACTGTATCTAGTTTCTGACCTTGTTTCAGAGTCAGTGACAGTTTTGGTAAACAACTTTTTTTTAAAAAAATTTAAATTCTTTCGTAGAGTAAGAATCATTAAGTTATGTCAAGGTTATACCTGGAGTACATGATATGAAACATGTATTTATTGTTACAAGCTTCTAAAAGATTGACCCTCATCTGGGAATCTGTTTTGCATCTTAAACTAGTGTATAACTATTGTCTTGATAGTGCTTAGTTCGGTTGGCTCCAAACAATTGACACATTAAGTTGTTGTGACCAGTTTGAGTTAAATTTTTATTTTATGGAATTCAAGTGATTCTTTTCCCTGGAAATACATGAGTGCTTCTACAAAATTCTTGGACAAAGACATTCATTGAAATTTATACGGAATTCAAAACTGGAATAATATTTTTTGTGATTTAACAAGAACTGTTGACACAACAGCACTTCGCAGGTTACAACAGATGTCATCACTTCCATTTTGGATTTCATCAGGACTCGAACTCAGATTCATTCAGGACTTTTTAATACTAGGACTTCTATTTTTTAATTCTTGGATTATATTTGGATTTGATTCGTAAAACCATATGGTTTTTTTCTTCATTTTTTACTTGGTATTCTTGGGAAATTATTGTTAAATTTTACAAAGCTTGTTGTCTTCACTCTTTTCTGTTACTTATTTTAAGAGCCTAGACTCATAACAACATCAAAGCTTGTTTGGAACATTGTTGTCACATCTTCAGTGATAGATTTGGCCTCAATGGCAATTTTCCAGCTCGTGGAGAAACCCAGCAATAAACACACTTGGGAGGCAATGGCCAGAATTGCCAGTCATTAACCAGGAAGCTTACCATCCCATGGCCAATACCTTGACAGCCAACTTAGACCTGATGAGACGTGACATGTCTGGTCCATATCGCTCAAACCGCATCATACCCTGGCTTTATGGATGACCCTGTTTGGGTCATCATTGCTTTTGAGAACAAAGAATTGAAGAAGTTTGGAGACAGGCAGCTCAGGAACTGCCCCTCCAACTCACTGCTCAACCCATGCAGGCATTTGGAAACACTTAGCCCCTGCCAATGTGGAGGGATGTTAAGTGGCATCAGGACAAGGGATCTTTTCAGACAGATGTGCACTAATATTGATCCCAACCCAATCCAGGACACAACAGCTTAACCAACTTAGAAGGCAATCATACAAAGGTGGTAAGAGGGGGCCCCAAGTGGCCGAGTGGTCTAAAGCGCTCCCCGTTACGGATTACTGTCATCTCACCTCTGTCTGTGTGGGTTCAAGTCTCGGGCTTGGCCAATGTGGTTATGTGAGAAAGCTTGCTGGTAGCTTCTCGTGGGTCGGTGGTTCTTTCTGGGTTCTCCTGGGTTCTTCCTCCACCATTAATACTGGCCGCCATGTATAGCCTATCTTGTGCTGAAAAATGGCGTTAAACCCTATAACAACAACAACAACAACAACAACAACAAAGGTGGTAAGAAACTAAATTTATCCACCTTCAAACCTCCTAACTGTAAACATTGACCTACCTTCCCCTCTTTATGGACATACTGTCAGATCGGGAGAATGATGTCTCTCTACAACAAGAGATATGGTCACTCACTGACAATCAGGAAGTGGAGATTGTGCAAGGATGATAATCTTGGGGGTTTTATTCAAGGCTGTTTCTTATTCGGAAAGTGAACAGCAAGTTGAGGCCCATCATTGACTTGAGTTATCTCAACCAATTCATTGACACCTCCATAATTCAAGATGGAGATAGCAAGATCAATCCATTACTCCATCCGATGGGACGAGTATGCCATCAGTTTCGATCTCACCAACACATATTTTCACATCCCTATTGACCCCATGTCATGGAATTTTGCACACCGTGACACAGTTTATCAGTTCAAAGATGTACCTTTTGGCCTCAACATCAGCCCTTGGGTTTTTACCAAGATTGTGAATTGCATCATCACCCTGCTACGACATCCTCCAGAAACATCATGGTAAGTTCTATCCTACTCCAAGGCAGGAATGATCTCCACTCTCCTTTAGATCATCTAGGATTTCTAGTGAACTGGGAAAAGTCTGACCTCCATCCATCCCAGAATTTTGTCCATCTGGGTATGGAGTTTATCACCAACCTTAATCTGGTGTGGCATCCACTTGTTCGTAGAATCATTGAATCATTGAGTCCATTTCCAATAGTACTTGGATTTCGTCAAGAGAGTTCTTGCAACTCCTTGGATCATTCAGTGTGGCAGTTAACTTGATCGCACTTGGGCATCTTTTATGTGCCCCTTACAAATGATGTTGCTAGCACAATGGCACCCCTTTTTAAGTCCCCATGATCGATCAGTCACGATCACACCCAAAATATTATCATTCCTATGTCAGTATTGCAAACCATGTTGGCTGACAGTGGAAATCCCGCTTAAGAAGTCCCAAGTGGAAATAATGATATGTACTTATGCCATTATGTACAGTTCAGGTGCCCACCTGTTGCCAGAATTCACTACTTTCACTTTTGGAAGGATTGCCTCTCAGGCAAAACAGTCATCATTATGTCTGACAACTCTTTTGTGGTGACCTACCTCAAACAGGGGCACCAAATCACCTGAGTGTTCAGATTTGTAAATTTCTACATTTTTGGTGCAACATTATCCATGTCAATGTACAAGTCAGACGCATTACTGGCAATCTGAGTGGTTTGGCTGACACTTTCCAGGAAAGGTTGAGTCCTTAACATGGAATGGTCTCTACATCAATTAGTCTTCACTTGGATCTGTTCCCATTGACAGCATCGGATGGTCGATCTTTTTGTGACAAGGTGGAATCACAAATTACCCACTTTAATCTCTCCAGTCCCAGACCCAGAAGCTTGGGCCACAGTTGCACTGTCAATCAGTTGGAGGGGTGGTGGGCTTTTGCCTACCCCACCCCCAATTGTACAGATATCAAATAATCCAGAAGTCATGGGGTTAAAAATGCAAGATGATTCTGATAGCCCCTCTCAGATGATACAATTCCTTGGTCACCAGAATACTCAATATAGTGACAGATCTACCAAGGAAGATTCCAGCCAACCCAAATCTTCTCAAGCAACAATGGTCAGGGAGTTCCATCCCTGCCCAGACCATCTTCTACACATTTGGCTCTTATTCATTAGGCTTGTTTGACAAACAGTTTAAACTTTCAATTGTAGAGAGAGTCTCAAGAGCAATAAGGCCCACCACTCTGAAGGCCCATGAGGGAAAGTGGCATGTTTTCAGAAACTGGTGCCCTCTCAATAACATAATCCCTCTGAGTGCCTAAATCCTTCAACTGGCTGACTTTTTTCTATGGCTTTTTGAGGAGAAACAGTTGGCCCAAATTACTATCAGAAGCTACCACAACATGATCTCCAACACATTCCAACATAATGGCAGATGCAATATCGGGCAAGATAAATACTTTTTGTATTATTTAGCCCATTTTGTTCTCAATTGACCAAAATCTCTCAGCCTGTTTCCAAAATCAAATCTGCTCTGGGTTTTAACAGGATCAGTTAGAATAAATTTGAACCATAAGTCCACACTTCACTAAAGTTACTGTCATACAAAACATGTTTCCTGATAGCTTTAGCTTCAGCATGCAGGGTCAGCAAGCTACATGCCCTTTCCATCAACCCTATTTTCACTTCAGATCAGTTTGGTTCGGTGGTCAGCTTAACTTAACCAGGCTTGGTAGCCAAAAGTGGGTTACTGTCTGTTGGCAAACAAAGAGTTGTCATTTGCTCTCTTCCATAGACAGGTCAAGAGCAGCAGCCATGCAAGATCCTGTTCACGCAATCAAGCACCACTTGAAACACAGAAACAAGTCATGGCATGCACAAACACCACATGCCCCTGCTTCATGGCTGAAATTAGTTATACGCTTGGCATCCACGGAGGTTTCACAAGATCCTGTCACCTCGTGAAGGTCATGGGATTAGTATGATCTCTGCTAGCCTTGCGTTTGAACAATTTGATCTGACATACTAGCTGTTGGCTGGATGCTGTTCACGTAATCAAGCACCACTTGAAACACACAGAAACCATGTCATGGCATGCAACACCACATGCCCCTGCTTCATGGCTGAAATTAGTTATATGCTTGGCATACACGGAGGTTTCACAAGATCCTGTCACCTCATGAAGGTCATGGGATTAGTATGATCTCTGCTAGCCTTGCGTTTGAACAATTTGATCTGACATAGTAGAAGCTGTTGGCTGGAATGCAAAGTCAACTTTCTCAAGTCTAAGTATCTCAGAGATTTAGCTTCGCAGAGTCAAAATTTGGATCTAGCAGCTACAGTGGCAGCAGCACAGATGGACACCAGACCCAAGTAAAACAACACAACCTATCAGCTTTGCTGGACACACCAGTAAAATTTTGTGGGTACGAAGATTTCAGTAGTTATCTTCTTAACCATATGTAGTGGAAAAATACACAGTGACCCAGCCTTGTGTTGCTTATGTAATTAAGAGAATGGGTTATTACTCACATGGGGAATCTAACCATCATTCCCAAGAATTATATCCAAGGTAGAGGTCAGATGTTCGGCATTCCCTCCTATTACCATATATACTCGCGTATAAGCTGAAGAATTTAGGAAAAAAAATAAAGCCTTGAAGAAGGGGGGTCGGCTTATCTGTGGGTCATGCAATTTTTCCTATTTTTACCTAGTTAAGTTGGGGGGGGTTGGCTTATACGCGAACAGGCTTATACATGAGTATATACAGTAGGCACTGTTATGTTCCATATATACTCGCGTATAAGTCGAAGAATTTAGGAAAAAATAAAGCCTTGAAGAAGGGGGGTCAGGTTATGTGCGGGTCATGCAATTTTTCCTATTTGTATCTAGTCAAGTTGAGGGGTCAGCTTATACGCGAACGGGCTTATACGCGAGTATATACGGTACCCATTCTCCTAATGTAATGTGATTGGGGAATGTATTTGAAGGAAAAAGCAAATATTTCAGTAAATTTTTCTCCTAGAATAATTACCCAATCACATTACTGAAAAACCCTCCCAACTACCCCACCATGCAAGTATCCTTGTTAATATATCGCTCCACTAAAAACTAGTGACACCTGGTGTTGGCAAGGGTAATGGGCAAGAGTTATTGCCTTTTGTCTACATGAGATGGGAAAAATTATTTTCGTCTTTTAATAGGGCTGGATTCGCGAGGTAGCAGGCTAATATTCCTAACATAAATGTGATTGGGTAAGTATTCTTGGAGAAACAATTTACAGAAAAATTTGCTTTTTGTTGATACATAAATCTTTTTTGAGCTACGCTGGCTCAGTGGGTAGCGCACCAGACTTACGACCAAAGGGTGATGGTTCGAATTCAACCTTGGACCAGCCTGGGTCAGCTACTGTGGTATGTCCTTGGGCAAGGCCCCTTACTCCAATTGCCACGACACTAAATAATCTACTTGTGTTGCTGTGCCATAAAGCACGAACATAATCTGTTTAATACTAGATAATGGGTTAGTAAAGTTTTGGGCACTACACATGTTCATCCCAGATTCAGGGGTGCAGATCTACATTGTCCATATTGTCCAAGTCAGAAATTTGTACTTATGGACGAGCAACTTTTGCAGGATAACTTGACCGTGGACAAGTAAATTTTGGTCTATAACTTGAAAGGGCAATAGTCCCCGTTTTGTCTGAGTGATGTTTACACAAACGCAAGTGATTACTTTATGGGTGCATGGTATATTTACATGTGTACTGAAATTTATTGATTAGGACTGAAACCAGCAGTCGCTTCTATGTATACAACCAATGGAAGCACTGAGACTATACTGGTTTCAGTGGTATCTTTTTATGGTTACATTAGAATAAATTTTATTGGCTGAAGGATAGGGCTTCCCTCAGGAATCTGTTTGTTTGAATCAATTACTGGACTGCTTGAAACCATTATGCATGACTAAAATGAATTTTCCTGAGAATGCATCTGGATGGATCATATTCTTGTAAAATTTGGGCCAGATGGTGAAAAGTTGAATGAATAATCAACAAAACTGGCTAAAATTCAACTTGACTGTAACAGAGAATATGACAATGGGAATTCAAAGATTCTTAGCTGCAGGAATTTCTTCACCTCTTGACCAACAAAGCTTGAACAAATTGCATCTTGTATATACATAAAAGACACACCTCAACTGCAGACAAAACCAGTAGATTATTTCCAGGCCAGGTTATCACAAGGAAATACAATTAGCACACCAAAAAAGTGCAAAGCACAATATAAGTCCCTTAAATTAGATGATGAAAAGGCCAAATTGGAGCAAAAAAAAAGAAGTTGTGGGTGGTTAATACAGAGTGATCAATAAATACAATGTAAGCTTCACTGAGCATTACAAGTTTAATAACAGCATATACCATAGCAAAGCAGAGAAAATCTTTTTCAGACTGAATTTCTTTGTGAGCTTTATATCAAAAATGTACTTGGAGCTGATTGCATCACAGAATTTCATGCATAGATTTTATCAACAGTATATCAGACATATATTCTACTGAAAAATATCAAGGATAAAATGTCCAGAGCTAAATTCATATTCATCCTTTCAGATGCTAGTACTGATTCAGTAGATATAAACCAAGAATGCACTCGTGTTAGATTTGTAGACGGTGACCATAAATGTATGAAAAATAAGACCAGTTGAAATATCCAGTATATTCTACATGTCACAAATCCATCCTGCATGCATTTAAATGGTGTGACTTAATAAAAGTCCTGGCTAACACCAGTCATTTAAACTATGAAAATACTGACATGTGGATCTTTCATACAGACAAGAAAACTTTTTAATTGACTTGTCTATGGACAACTTGATTTTGACAAAATTTCTGCACCCCTGCCTAGGATGCACACACAATGAAACTTTGGTGGCATTTACAGAAAAGGTTTAGAAAAGGATCCTGAACAAGAATGGAGACTCACCAGAATTGAGATAATAACATTTCTCATAAGCATAATTTTCTGTCAAACTGATTTTATTTTGCAAACTATCAGTATTTAAGACATTTTCAATCAAGTGTTAAGATTTAATGCAAACTGGATGAATAACAATGAAGTCATTTAAAATTTAATTTATACATGCTATATAGTAGAAATTATCCAGGGGTCCAACCCCTGGGGTGGCCAAGCATTCTTTTAGTCGGACAACTCAGCAGAGCACAAAAGATGTGATTATGTAATTACTCACATACTACCTTCGACAAGATTGGTTCACAATCTGTTTGAAGTTGCAGATAAACTCTTAGCTGGCAGCTAGTGTTAGATATGAACAGTTTAGAGATTAGTCAATTCTGAAGCAATGCTGAATAACACTGGAAAGTTGGTCAGTGAACAGTTAATAAACATGACACCATCATCCCAAGATGCACTAACACTCTTGAGTTTGATCTCAATAGTTTTAATGAAATAAGAGTTGCAGCCCAGACAGGGTGGATATGTAGACACATGTATGGAGAAAGTGAATTCAATATATCAACTAACACAAGTATAAAAAGACTACTGACGGATATGTCTTTGTTAACTGTTCTAAGAATGGGATAATAAAACAAATTCCAAATATTGCATAGTATGTTTATTTTTGTAAGTGAAAATAGATTAACAAAGATATATTTTATCATATATACACATTGTACAATGTTGGAATGTTATGCAGAAATTCAGCTAAGGTATATCTACATATGCATGGTAAAGTACTATCTTGTGAGACAGGACAACAATAAAAAAAAAATTAATAGTAATGATGGGCTATTATAGGTCCACCCTCCACTATATTTTATCAATTTTTTGTTTTTCTAATTCAATATCTTACTTGGGTTGCCTTATGCTGAATATATAAAGCCTTCTAGGAGAAACAGCAGATTTTTAAACGATCATTGAAGGTACAAAATGCCCTCACTTCCAGTACTCAATAATTCAAAATCAAGCAAAATTCCAAAATGAATGTTATAAAACAAAACAATTTTCATCACAAAGCCATGTCATGCCTGCACCACAGGAATATATTCTAAACACAAATCCAAATCAACGGAGCAAGAAAAGTAGGCCACATTGACCTACATTTCACAAGTAATCATTTGCCCTAAAATGATTGGCCTTCAATATGTTTTAAGATTGTGCAATCAACTGTTACAGAAGTAGATTTCAACGCAACAACTTAATATAAATAATGGAACACAAACATAAGGTCATTGTGACCTACTTTTGCCACTCACAAACTACTGGTGTGTAGAACACTTTCAAAATGAATGCACTTGTCAAGTTCCATGACTGTGCATACAGGAGTTAAAGAGCTATATCCAAAACCATAACATAACCAATGAAGCATGAAATGGAGTATATCTAAGACGTGTCAAAACAAATTCTTTGAGCACTGTATTGACTCTTGAACTTGATTTGACACAATGTGTTATTTATCTAACATTTATATTTACACAAAGGCTTCATCAACTTTTATTACAGACAATATGATACAGCCCCTCAAAACCTAAAATCCTTGTGACCAAATTTAATTTTGAATTGAGAGGTTTTTGGCTTACTGAAGGGATCACAAACACGAAAAAATTCTTTCTATGAACATATTGATGTACAAGCACCTTATCATTGATACCAAATTTATAATTTCAGAAAAAAAAACTTGTAAATTTGTAAAACCAAAATAACGTTAATCTTCCACACAATTTGAGAGACAGTAAGAGAATTTTGTTCATGTGTGTGTGTGTGAAAAAAAGAAAATGTTTATGTGACTAGGGTGAGAGAATGAAATTGTGACATGACAAGTGTCTGTGAATGTAAGAGTGTGAACAATCAGAAAGCTGTGTTTTTTCAAATTTCATGAAAACTTGTCTGAACAATGCAAGTTCCTTCTTAATCCATCAGCAAAGTACCAAAAGTGAGGCCACAGGCCTAGATTTTTCCAGGTACTTAATTAAAAAAAAAAGCTATATCATTTATGGAAAGGAATAAAATAAAAAATGATTAGATAATTAGCAGATAAACATTTCTTTACTGGATTATCTACAAGGATTTTGTTGTTAACAATTTGCCTTAAAAGTTACCCTTTCTTTATAGCACAAAGACATCGGATTAGTTTTTGCCAGCCCTAATCTGTGTCAGTACATGTGTACTGTTTTTAGCTCACAAGTCCTTGGGATATTTCCAAGTGATTGACTCCCTGATAAGCCTGTAACAGTATATGATAATTATTATTAATCTGGCCCAGTGCGCATTGGGTGTAAATTTTACTCAACACACAACCAAAGGCTATTTCCAGAACATAAATATCAACGTTTAAGTGAGTTTTTAGTTTTTAGAGTTTTTTAAATGTAAAAATATAAGTAGAGGAGTTTCAGTTTCATGAAAAAAAATAAAAGATTATAACAAAAAAGTGAAAATTTGGGACCAAATAAAAATTCTGATTTTGAGAGTGTTTCGGTATACCAAGAGTTCTGTTTTGAAGGGTTTCATTGCAATTTTTAATTGGATATTTTGCCATTTTTTACTCTAATAATGACATTTTATTTTAATTAGTTTGATCTTTGCATGGTACATATACAGATGAAAGCAACAGGCTTCCCCGCCTATTTTTTTTATAAAATACATGAGATTCGAAAGGACGTTTGTTAAAAAAAAATAACAATTTTGTGAAAAATAAAGGGACTCTATAGGAAAATCAAATATATTGAGAGGAATCATTGCCATAATTATATGTATATATTTTCTATTAATATACAATGCATATTTTAATTTGCTTTATACTGTGTCCATACTTTATTTTTATGTTGGATGTATGTTCACAGTTGGGTCTTTGCCTTGACCAGTTCTCTACCTGAATTTGTTGCATCATAATGGAATACTGCAATTTCATGTCTTCAACTGTCATGTGACTGATTCAAGGTTCATAACATAATATTAAGCAAGTTAACATTCTAAGTTGCATCTTTCCAACTCTAAAATTCCTCATTTCTCTCTACACATTTCATTTGATGATATAATACCAGTAGAAAGCTGACATCATTGAAAATTACAATGAAAGTTGCAAGTAAGCTGTTAGCAAGTTGTAATAAAAGAATGTGCCATAAGGATAAAAAGAAATGGCATTGTGACATGACTGAAGATGTTGGCCACTGTTCTGGTATAAAACAGATCCTAATCATGAAGCACTGATCTATAGATCGGACACAATCCACAGAAATCAGAGCAGTAGATCCACTATGTTTCATTAACATAGAATTTGATAATTATAATATTCACTTTTAAATAAGATAGCATCATTGCTTCTGTTTCTGGAATATTCAGTTTTTGTAATAAATACTTGCATTGCTCCTCCATAGTTCCAGAATAGTAAGTTGCATTTAAGTTTTTCATATTTATTTACTTGGTTTTTTTTTGAAGGATCAATCTTTAAGACTGACAACCAAATCACAAATTAGCTATCAGGTTATTAAAAGTATAGGAAACTTTTTTTAAAATAAGTTTCAACAAGCCCCAGTGCTTCCTCTCTCATGTTTACAGATTCTGACATTATGATATACATGTATGTGAAATCAGGGATCAATCAGGGACCACTCTTAATAAGAGTGTCCCTGCCAAAAACTATGGTCAGCATGACAACTGTATTGATTATGTAATTAACCTCACAAGAGAGTATCACATTATAGATTTTTTTAAAGTCTTGGAAACATTTATGATGCATGATGTGTAATTAGTTTGTGAGAAAACAAACTAGCACCAAGCGTTATTCAAATGTTCACTCATTAATTTTATGAATAAACAAATACACACAAGAAAATCTTGCCTTTTAATCAATAGCATGACAGATATAGGGAATTAGAACCTTACCAAATTTCATTCTTTATTGAAATATCAGTTTTGGAAAGTTTTCATTTAGCACGACAGTTATTTGAAAAATGTATCTATGTTGAATGATTATCCAATTTTACTGAGAACACCAAGGTATAGTACTGATCTACCTATCAGATTGTTATGAGGAATAAATAAAC
Organism: Megalonaias nervosa; assembly: GCA_016617855.1. Taxonomy (NCBI): domain Eukaryota; kingdom Metazoa; phylum Mollusca; class Bivalvia; order Unionida; family Unionidae; genus Megalonaias; species Megalonaias nervosa. Next base: position 4,684 of record JAECUM010056032.1, on the reverse strand, counting down.
AAATTAACAAATATTCAAACAGATAAATAATGAATATGATTAATTTTTAAAGAAAGTGGAAATCATTTTAGAAATATAGTTGGAATGAGATTGCCAGATCAATTTTTTTTTTAATTGGGCAAGAGACAGCAATTCAACAAGGGCTAGGGGTTATGGATAATCCATTGGTGCATCTTCCATGCTTCAAATCAATATAATGGAACCATGGGGTAATTATAGTTTTCACTGAGTAGTGTCAAAGCAACACCTCTGTAATATCAGGTCATTTTCTTTTTATGTCCCATTATTTGGCAAAGGACACTGATTCCATTACTCAAACTCACATTACACAAGACTCAGTGTGCTAAACTGTAACTTCCAAAATGTTATTGCTTTTTACTACTATATATACTTGCTTACAAGTACAGTCTAACTGCAAACTGCATTGGCCAAGATCTACCATTACATAATATGCCAGCAGATTTTGGTCTGTACAATTTGGTTGGGAGTAATCAGTAAACAAACAACACAGACCCTGATGGCCAGCACATGTGACAGCAGATCAAGGTCTATGTTTGTAGTTTGATTTGAGTTATAAGAAAGTATAGATGGTACTATGGTTAAAACATATGCGATGATACGAGTTGTTTGAATGTAAAAGGAAATCTAGTCGGAAAGGTGCAATTTTGAATGCTGATATATCTATTAAAAGTAAGAAAAGAATCATTCACACGAAATCTGATATGAAACTGTAGTATTTCATCATCAAACATGCACAATTTAGAAATATTGGAGGAGGTAAAGACACAATTTGATATTTACTTCTTACATACATAAAAAATGCAAACACTCAGTACTGCAAATTAGAAAATATATTGTATATTGAAATACCTAGAATTATGGTAGTGATTCCCTCTATATATATACACAGTGGTGATGATGATATGCCAATATTATCAACTGAATGCCACATTTGTAACAAATTAGCCAAAATTGATACCATAATACATGTGAATAATATTTTAAACATGTATAATCCAGTATTTGCACATCTTTTCATTACTGGACTGACTACAGCCACAATTATTAATCATTCCATGTCCTTTTATCCATTTTCAAAATAAAGCAGCAGTAGGTAAAAGTAACATTTGCTTCTCCGATAAATGTACTGGATATTACATGGATTTTGAAGAAAAACAAATATTTGGAAAAAACATGGGAATAAAACACAGAGGGGTTTTGAAGAATCGATTAAATTACATTGATGGCTGGGAGGCAAGGAGGAAAATCAAATCCATCCAGTGCATTATATCCAAATTATGTTGTATCTCAATCATTTTTCTTGTATGTACATTCTAATATCAACATGACAGAATCATACATAAAGCTGGATAATACCAAGAGATCAGGGTTTATGATGCCTGCTTGAAATCATCAATAGAACAGTGTCAACACTGATCTACTGGTGCATTATGGGACAGCATATCTGATCTGATCTAGACTCTTCACAGTAGTATGCATCTTGTATTTTTTTGAGTCAATCAGGGGCCATAACTCCATAAAATTTTCTGGAAAACATTAAAATTCAAACTTTACCAAGGTATTTTTAATATAAAGCAGGCATATGCAACCTTCTTCATGGCATGGGGCAGATAAACGATCTTTAGATATGCACCCTGTGATGTAAATAAGTCGATACAAATAGGATGTGAGCTGTAGTTTGCACATGCCTGAAATAAAACTTCCAATCAAATCTGGTTTCGATCAATGAAGTCTTTTAAAAGTTACTGAGTAGAAACTGAAGGGCAAAGTATTAAGTAAAACAAGGGCCATAACTCCATAAAAAGTTGCCAGAAAAGGGTGAAAGGAAGGTGTTAAATACCCTGACTGTGCCCAATAAAGCTAATGTTAAGGTGGCATTAGGCAAGCACCAGGCTAATTATCCTACTGCCCAAGCAGAAAGTGAATGGTGCTAGGTGACAAAGCTAACAGGTGACAGGGGGCTCCCTGCAAGCAATTCATGCAAATTTTGTTTCACTCACAGAAGAGCTTGCAAATTGTGCCATGTAAAAGAAGATGGAGAAACTAGGTATTTGGTTAATTTAACTTGACTGTCATGTATTTAGACCCATTCACTCACTGATATGGAATAAATGTACATTTTCTAAATGTATAAAATACTTAGTTTGTAATCTTTAACAAGAATCCAGTTAAGAATCTGAAAATTCAATGCTATGCCAACTTGATGCTAAAAATTCCCAACTGGACATGCTGTTCATAACAGCACATTACACATTTGCACTAACAGCACATAACACCATCCTTACAAATCACAGCACATTCTAATTATTGATAAGACCTATGCTCTCTACAAGACTTCATTTTACCTATCACAATAATGTAAACCAGCAGATCCCAAATATTAAAATTTTTTTACAAACATGTACACAAAATTAGACTGTCATGGTTTTCTTTTCTAATGATCATACTGAATGAAAAGCAGTAATACATTTTTTGTCTTATCCTATCCCAACCATTTTTTTCTTCAAATTTTCTATAAATATGCTGAGCTAATATATTTTTTTAAGACTATGTACTTTTATGAAATATTCACTAACAGCACCTAGCTGTCTTAAACTAGAAGGAATCCTTCATCACAACTTAACATTCTGTCTTAAACACATCAACACTTGCCTCAAAAAGAAAGCCTAGTTACAAACGACCACATTTTTAAACCTCTTTTCACATACATTTTCAACTTCTACGAAGAAATGTGTAAAAGAAAATATTATGGTCCTTGTATTGTTTTTTTTCAAAGACATATCTCACTATCAATACTGAGTTTATGTACTCATTTGATTTGGCATAATTGTCTTAAACAAAAAATAAAAAATGAATATTTAAAAAACAAACACATTTTGAAAGAAAAAATCTTAGCTGTCTCTTAAAAGAAACATCAGGACATGCTGAATGCTTGTGAATCTTAATGTTTTGGCTTAGTGAATTTTTCATCAACAAATAAAACTGAAGATCTTCACTGTGTAATCAACCCCACTTGATCTGAACTAATGCAATATACATGGCCCAAAAAAAACAAAGCAAAAGATTTTAAACTAACATAAAAAGATAACCCATGATTTGTAATGTGTTTAGCAATGTTTCATTTTAAAATAAATAAAGAATTATATCTTAAACAATAAATTGAAATTCAATACAAATTTCTATCACTATCACAGAATAATAAAATATATGAATTAACTAATATTCTTTGTATACATTGAAGTACATCACATCCCTAAACAAGCTTCTTGAGATTACTGCAGTCTTCCCTGTAAGTGTGAGTAGAGTAGGTAAATATAGCTCAAAAAGGCGAAATCTGTGGAAAGTCCCTGAAAAAAAACTACTTTTACCCACATAAATGGAACAGATTCTTTTACCCACCAAACGCTTTTTCTTCATAAAACAAATATTCTCATTATTGAATATGAACTTAAACTCTGTAGAACTGCTATAAATATAGAAACTATGGCAACAATTAATGTTCACGGTTATCTTTTGTAAAGTGAGTGCGGTGATACATGTTGAAATTGGTATGTAACTGATCACTACCCACAAGATAAGACAAGATAAGACATTAACTATCCAGGTAAAATCTCACACAACTGTCTGATGAGTAAGAAAATTTTATATCCTGAGTATAAATTACATTTTATTAACAATGTTTCTTTATATTTATGGAATCTTTATATCTATGGAATATAACACTGAATTGGCGCTAGACAGGAGGATTGTGTTGCAGTGCTGTTAAACCCTTTACATACATAACATACATTATGCTGGAAATTATATTTTAAATAAAGTGCCATTAAACCCTACAAACACATACAAACATTATATTTCTGGAAACACTACCTCTCCAAAATGATTAGCTTACTGAACCATAATGTCTTCGTAGTGGTATGCAAAATTCCTATTTACCCTTGCCATTGCTAATGGGCAGATACATTAATCAAATGACCAGACAGGTATACAAAAGTATAAATAATATATATCTTATTTTAAATAAAATTAATAATCTCTATGGACCAAGTACATTTGTTCAAATTAAAAGGAATTTCCTTTAAAACATTAAGTATATATATTAGATCTAATTTCCTTTAAAACAGAAAGTATAAATATTAGACCTATGCATGTGTGTGTGTGTGTGTGTGTGTGTGTGTGTGTGTATGTGAAAGGCAAACAGAAAGAGGGGGTCATTAAAAATTTGTGGATGCCTTTTCTCTTCTTTGGGTTAAAACTACATGTGAGGTATTTAGCTGCACTGATGCAATGCATCTTGTTGCGAAAAGGTGAAAAGAAGGTTGAACCTTAACCTAAGACATTCTGGCCAAAATAGATTATGGTGTAAACACTGAATAGCAAAGAACAAGATTGTTAGATGATTGGGAAAGGGTATGTGTTGCATGTGACATAAATCTATTACCATTTTCTGATGCCAGAGTTTGTGATAAGCAATTATCGACACAATCATTTTTCAATTGTTTTTATTTATCTGGTAGTGTGCTCATGTGGTTGCATGATTCAGCCTAATGATTCCATCTTCATGAGTAATTCATAATGTTCTACATAAGTTCTTAACACAGTTTTGAAAACCATTTAAGATTTAACATGATGCCACTACATAATTAGTTATAAAAACATGTCA